>CCAG010005731.1:0-61064 GCA_001077435.1 Glossina morsitans morsitans
TAGACTGTGACGCCATGGAGGATATAGCCACATTGCCACACTTTTCGGAGTTTCTTGAAGACAAATCCGAAATCAGTGAGAAACTGTGCAATATTGGCGACTCCATCGTCCATAAATTGGTTTCGTGGACCAAGAAGTTGCCTTTCTATTTAGAAATACCCGTAGAAATACATACAAAACTTTTGACCGACAAATGGCATGAGATACTGATACTGACGACCGCAGCTTACCAAGCTTTACACGGTAAACGTCATAGTGGAACAACGGCAACGAATACAACGACAGCGACTTCGAGTGGTGGCACTTCAGCGGCCGGCAGTTGTAATACATCGTCCAATTCCTCGACGACATCCTCCTCCTCTAGTTCTTCCTCACCTACGCAACATAATAATCACACATCATCAACGTCGCCACTACACCCACACCAACAACAGCAACATCATTCACACCATGTTCAGCAGCACCATGCGCAAGGCCAACCACATCACCAATTACAGCAACAACAACTATTACAGCAACAGCATCAACTTCACCACTCCCAGCATCACCACTTGACGGTGCACAAAGATGATCCAGAATTTGTTAGTGAAGTGAATGCGCATCTCACCACTTTACAGACCTGTCTTACCACCTTGATGGGTCAACCAATAGCAATGGAACAACTGAAATTAGACGTCGGACACATGGTGGATAAGATGACACAAATCACCATCATGTTTCGCCGCATTAAATTGAAAATGGAAGAATATGTATGCCTAAAAGTCTATATTTTACTTAATAAAGGTAAGTTGTACATAATACAGATTTGATAGAGTTATCAATTTTTTCAAATTTTAGCAGAAGCGGAACTCGAAAACATCCAAGAACGTTACATACAAGTGTTGCGCACTTATTTGCAACATACTTTAGCTACAACCCAAAATCCACAAGCCCGCCTTAATGAATTACTTTCCCATATACCAGAGGTAAATATGAAATGAATTTCTTGAGTTGCATATTTATAGAACATTTGTTACGTTGTTTACAGATTCAGGCTGCTGCTAGTCTTTTGTTGGAAAGTAAAATGTTTTACGTTCCCTTCGTTTTGAATTCGGCCAGTATAAGGTAGCAAATGCTTCAACGTGGTCTTTTAACGCTTTCAGTTGAACATACAACGCCGCCTTATCATGTGCAACATCAACAACAACCGCTTGAAGAGAGAATGGAAAGTGGGGAAGAGCAGCAATTCCAGCCGCCGATATGTTTGCCCATGTTAGAGATGCCTGAGATTAAAATTGAACGCGCTGACTTAGAGCTGGACTCTATGGAAGCGGTAGACGAACAGCAGGTAGAAGAGGAAATTATATTGCCACAACATCAAGAAGACGAACTTAGGGAAGAAGAAGATCTAGCCGAAATCAAAGAACCTATTATAAAACCCTTGCCTCAATTGTTAGAACCTACATCTATACTAAAGACCTCCTTGTTAACGGGAGCAGCCGCCACCTTGGCTACCCTGACAGCCGCGGCCGAACAAATAGCTAAAATGCCTATGACATCTACAACTACTGCAAAAACTGCCGTAAACAACACTGCCTTTGCTAAGTCTACGATAACAACAACAAGTGCTGCAACCAACACTGCCAAAAATTTAGAAAATAAAAGAGTATTATTTACTACAAGTTCAACAATGTTAATGGGTTCAAAAAGCACTTCTCCCTCCACATTGTCTTCATCCCCTTTGACTAACGCAACAGCCACTACCACTTACAGTTCTATTTTGCAAACAGCCTTAATGTCTAAACGTCCTTTAAGCAGTTTAAATGTAGCTACAACAGCAATGTCAGCACCATTATCACCACCACCTCCTATAACGTTGCAACAACAGCATAACACAACTCCGGCTCATGTTTTAAAGACTGCAGTTACTTTGGCAACTCTAAGTGAAATAGCGGCCGAACAAGATAAACAACAGCAACAGCAACAACAACAATGCCATATCTGGTTGGCTCCACAACGCCAAATGGCAACATTGCCTTTTAAAAAATTAAATTTTGCCAATTTAACACAAACCCACAACTTAACACAAACAGCAACCACAAAAACAAATGCATCTTCGAATGCAACAGAAACGGCTACCGTTATAAAAAATTTAGAGCACTTAGCCTCTTCCTCTTCATCTTTAAACACTTATAAATCGTACACCAACGACAGCAGCAGCAGCACCAGCACCAGCAATCGTTTAGTGGGCAATTATTCAAAACCTTCACAAACGATAGCACAGACGCAAACCTCAAGCACGCAGATAAAAATACCCACTATACGACCCAATACGGTTACTATACAAACACAGACTGAAGATAATCATCACAATCAACTGGTGGTAAAGGAAACGCAAACTTTAGCAACAACGCCGCTATCACCATCATCACAAGAAAAATCAACATCAACATTAGTAGCAACATGTTTAAATCAACTTTCATCAACATCAAACATACAAACGCAGCAAAATTGCCAAACGGCGACTGCGTTAAGGACTGAAGTGGCAACATCTAAAAAATTGATAATGCCACAACATTCATCAACCACATCAGCATCAGCATCAACATCCGCATCAACATCATCAACGTCAACGCTGAACGTTATAAGAATGCCGACGGCAACAAACGTTATTGGTAAATCTACAAAAGTCATAGTTAAAGAAACGGCAACCCTAAGCACAAGCCACAGCAACATCGTTGCTCAAGATAATCATCATATCCCAATACATACAAATACTGCCATCTCTACTGCAGCAACAGCGTCTTCTTCGAACACTCCAACTTCGGCAGCGTCTTCGAACGCTGTTACGGTAGTTGTGTTTGAAACGTTGTTACCTGAGGACTGAATTCGTTAAAAAAGTAAAGAAAACCAAGAAAACAAAAAAAAAAAGAAAAAAAACTAAAAAAAAAGTCCCCTCCTTTTTCCTTTTATAGCTTGAATGTTTTTCGTCACTTCATTTACTATTACTATTATAAAAAGATCATTTAAAAAAAAAAAAATTTGTGGTTTTTATCTTTTAATTTTTTTTTTTTTTTTTTTTACTGAGTATAAGTGTCTGTCATTTGTAAGCGTGTGTTTTTGTGTATTTCTGTGTAATATTTTCTTGTAATTAATTATTTAATTAATTTAAGTCATGAAAAAATTCACTACTACTACAACAACAACAACAACCTAAAACAAATCTAAGGACTTTTTTTGTAAATTTAGTTTCAACTAAACCCAAAATCATTTAAGTGTTTTTTCTTAGATATAGAAAAAAAAAAAATTATATATATAAAAAAAAAAAACAAAACAAATATTAAGCAAAGCTGTTGTTGTTTTATTATTATTACTTTTTTTAAAGAAAGTTTTGTGTGTTTATTAAATTTTTTTATTTTAAATATTTTTCTGTGTTTAATTGTTTCTCTTATTTCCTTTTTTTTTTTTAATTATTATAAGCTACACAAAAAATCCCCCAAAATAAATGGAAATTAAATCCTATATATTTAAATATATATAAAAGTAAGAACAAGAGGAAAAGTTTATTTTAATCTAAAAAGAATTGTTTTTGCAAAAAAAGGAAAAAAAAAGAATGAAAAGATGAAAAAATGTATTTTATAAAATAAAAAAATCCCAAAATTTTTTTGTGTTCATATTTGCAACAGTTTTTTGTTGGTGTAAATAATGTTTTATTTTATATTTAAAATATTTTTTTTTTTTTTTACAAATATTGAGTCTAAGATTATTTTCATTGCGAAATTACGTCAAATGTCTATCGCAGCTTTTTTTTTCGCTCGCATATATCTTCAGCAGGTGTAATGTAGTGCGTTAAACGAAACCTGATATTTGAAACCTATACCGACATTTAATGAAAATATTCATCGATATCGGTGACCTATATAAAGATCCGGTGTATTCTCACCGTGAAAAAGAAAGGAAACGTCTAATTGTAATGCTTATTTCTTAACAGTCTACAGACCATGGCAGAGTCATTAAAGCATGTTTATCGTATATGAAATAAATATCGTAAGCGAAAAAGCTCGCGAAATTTTATCGCCAAAATTTCGATATTCAAATTTTTCTTCATTCGCAAGTCAGACAAATCTGTAATCCGTCAACTAGTTCTTAAATAATTGCTATTTGTAAAATTTAATTGATTTTCACTACGGATTTATATATAGATTCAATAACTTTCTTGTGAGGAAAATATTATCATTAGACTGAGTGCATGGAGACTATCTTTGAATGGAAAGCGAACGGTTTTTTCACTTACCCTAGAGATTTGTACATTTTACAATAATATTTCATTATTTAAGATAATAAAAATATGATTTTTACTAAAACCACAAACTTTTAAATATATCTTTACAACCTTAATATCTTTATATCTTGCTATGTATTCTAATTTATTTGAATTTGCTGTGAGATTTCTAGATCGAATGAGCCAGCCAAATCGGCTTATCTGTTTAATGCTTTCGCCCCAAAAGTATACTCTGATTTATTAAATAATAGCTGCTCTCGTATATCGACTACGAAATGCTTAAGTAATGAAAACGAACTCGCTTCTACTGAATTGCACAAAATTGAATTTTTTTAGCTTTAAAATACAAACGAAAAGAGAAAAAACATTATTTTACAATACTTACTATCAAGTAAAGAGTAAGCGATATTCAATCTAAAGCAAACTATAATAACGAAATTTAATATTCTTAAGGGCTTCAAGAAAAGCTCGTAAAGAACTTCAGATCAACGTAATACGATCTATTATTGATAAAAAAGAAAAAAAAATACTTTTAGACAAAAGAGTTAAACCAGTTTTTCTGAACTTTGAAATCTACTTCTAAATGCTGCAAATATTTTGAAAAAACAAGTGCAATTTTATGTATGCTTTGCGTACTCAGCATTTGAGGATAGAAGATTTTTACCATGCATTTATTCAATATATATTTTTTTTCTTTCTTTCTTTCTACAAGAAAGTAAAGGTACCTATGACGAAATTTTTTCACTTCCAATACCATGTCAACCAGTGATAACGTTTAATTTATTCGTCTGTAGCAGACAGCCAAGTAAGGCTCGTTCAATGAATTATTTCATTTCGATCAACAATACTGCCTATATTTTATGAGATGTCAGGTTAGTTTACTTCTAGATGCCAACAATAGAATGATAACAGTCACTATACTAATCGTTCTTTAATATGAGGCTAATAAAAAGTAAAATAAAATTAAAAATATTCTACTGAGTGAATGAAAAATGGAAACCTCGGATATATTAATTATGTTAGTTAATATTAGATGACTAGCCAAGGTAATCTGCATATGTCAGCCTATTCAGTGCGTGCAAAATATAGAAACACGCTAACCTTTCCTAAATATGAAAATGGAATATATTTTAAAGTTTTACCGCATTTATTGCCTATTTTTAGGCAGTCCGATTATTTTATATAGTTTTTAAACAATAACGGTCTCGTTAACGGCAAATTTAAAAGTTTTTTAAATAAAAATGTCTTCACAAACCCTGATTCCTACGCCATATTTAAATTAAAAACCAAAAATAAAATAAAAACATATATGCAACGGGTAACGGCACTAGAGAAAGTATAGATTGATATTATGGTCCTAGATATTTAAAAAGATTTTTAGAATTAAGAACAATTAATTTATATGTATATTTAAAATAAATATTTAAAAGATTTTATTTTGATTTTTCAAATTTTAAAGAAATTAAATTATGTTCTGATGTGTGCTTCAAATATCTTAAACATACAATTATATTTAAGCGGATTAATAATTCAAATTTAAAAATAATTTATATAAATTGCAATAACAATTATACTTATAAGAAAAGAAGACTTACAAAATCTTACATTTCAATGAATGGTTCAAAAAAAAAGAGAAAAAAAATTCTCCTAAAATATTTATTATTCACGAAACTTGCAAATATATTTTTACAGATTATAAAAAACCAATTAAGGCGGGACGGGAATTTCGATTGCAGCGGCAACATTTCGAGTCTAAACTAAATGAAAACTATTTATTTAGTGAGAGAAAATTGCAAAAACATAACATTCGCAAGACGGAGGGGGCACATTTTGTTTGCAGTATCAATTTTCAGTGTAAAAGGAGTAAAACCATTACTATGGGTCAGTACCATTAAATGCTGTAGACCACATCGCCGTTATTCATACAACGATGTTTTGATATAAGGCATTATAAGAGAATTGGTCGAAAAATTGATCCGATTCGAGCCTTTTTCAATAGCGTGCGTTCGTCCTTGCGTCAAGACATTTTTGTATACCAAATATTGTCGAAATATCATAAAAATTGCACCCTATGGACTGAACACCAGAGAAATAAGCAGAACAAACAAACAGACTTAACTCGATACCGAAAATGATTCTAGATCGCTCGGTATGATAAAGGGTGCATCTATCTCATATCGTTCTGGATGTCGCATACATCCGCACAAACTTAACATACCCTTATGTCACAAGTGGTGCAATTATCTCCATATATTCGCACATTCGTATGTCTGTAAATATATCAGTGTATGGCTGGTTGAGAGGAAAAATGCATTAAGAGGAGATAATGACGGGTTTAACTATTACTCTTCCCTGAAATTCGATTTCATTATCCAGTGATTTGATATGTATATGTATATATGTATACATATATATATATATGTATATATATATATATGTATATATATATATACGAATGTTTATGTGACAATTTTAAGCAGACGTTTGGACTTGTTAAGTCGTTCCTGCCAAACGGGGATATTGCGATTTCATTTATCTTGGGCTAGAACATGTTGCTAAACCGAAATGCTTTCGTAATAAAACGTTAAATTTTTGATCGCTAGAGAATTTTGGTAGCATTTTAAAATCAAATTAACCCATTCGTTGCCACCGTCTCCTGGTTAAGTACAATACTTCTTTTTTGAAATTGCCGTTCCATATTAAGGAGGGGGATTAGATAACCTTTATATCGATGTTTTGCGTTATTTTTCATTCGATACGAAAATCGTATACATCATCGACATTTGCAAACTCGTTATTCGACACATCGGAAGCTATAAACTAACGGTCGTCTTCAACTATTTTGCTTTTTTAGATCCTAACAATTTTGTTCAACACATCACATGTTTAATCATACGTTAGCCTTAGGCCGGCGGGAAAGTTCTATCGCAATTTAAGTAAAACATTTGAATTCAAAAATGTTGTGTGTGTTTATTCCTCAGCAATCGAATCGATGCAGCGTTCTTTTCCAAATGCAAAATGATTAGATATCGCTTCTTATCCATCATGGTCAGCAAAATGTCATTATCGCCCAGATCAATGATCTTCTTTGAGGCTCAAATTTGCAGAATGAAATTTGGCAAACCATCTTCGGCAGATCCGAGCATTTATAATTTCAATCCCCAACGTGTCACATAAGCTTGTACAACAAACGGATGCGTTGCTTTCTTTTCGGAATTCATATCAAATTTGGTGACTTAAACGCGCTTAGCCACAGTCATCTTTTTTACTGGGGACGTCGCAATTAACTGATGTAGGGTATTAAAAGCGTAGCCCTCTTATATTGCATGGAAAGTACGCTAAATAATAAGATCCTGCCTTTGTTTACTTTGATCTGACAAGTAATGTTATGAGCAGCTATCAGAATGCCACAGAACTTTCCCGTCAACCTATGAAGTTGTTTAAAAGCGTCTGCCATATATATTTGACGTCGGGTTGTGGTAAACGAAAAATTCGAAGAGAGATAAATTCTAAAGCTAAAGTCTTAAAGCACTAGCGTCTAAAACTATCGGCTGTATTGAAAACCCTACCACACCAAAAAATTTAAGCCCCCGACCGTTCAAAAAAAATTAACTTGACCTCCAAATTTTCTTGAAGATATATTGCTGCCAATATCCATCCATCCATCCATCCATCATAGATCATATTATTACAAGCTTGCGCTTTTGAATAATCCGCAATCCCATGCGTGAAAAAATTTATAAAAGAGAAGAACTTTAATTCGAACAAATACTGCTTAGATCGACAGGTCTAGATAAGAATTTTACAGTCCAAAAATGGCTCGACAAACACAGACAAATTTTGGAGTTCATTAAAAATTTTAAGAATATTTGTAAAGAGAATCGAAATATGTGTTGTATGTGTGTGAAAATGACGATCAAGAAAAGTTGCTAAGTTTACTTTCACTTAACGTTATTTATAATGTATGTAATTTAAAATTGTAAGCTAAAGTAAGTAAAAAAGCAAATAAAATAATTATATTCGGCTGCGGCCGAATCTTGTATACTAACCAACTTTATCTGGAAAGAAAAGAAACGAATAACATGACTCGAGAATATTCGGTGAGCGTGACCCATTTACCGCTCATAACAAAGTCGCGTTACTTCTTGATTTGAAGGACTCCTTCTTACAACCACAAACACTCGACTCCATGAACTTGTGTCTAAGAGTGCTACGACTACGACTGACTCTGTCATTTTTGAAGCTAATGCCTCATCCGAACATGACACACAGAGCGACGCCAGTATTAGTAAGGAACAATAAAAAAAAACCTGCTCCTGGCGGATTTTATAGGCGACGAAGTGATTTGAACTCGATGTCCTCGTTTTACGGCATGAAAGTTTTACTTGCGTACTACTATCATGTTTATCGAAACCGTTTGTTTTCGTTGCATTTCTGTCCTATTTTACGTGTAATAAGCAAAAAAAATCAACTTTTTTTTGCTTTTAAAAACCAAGCTCTTCGCGATTAATATGATACTGTAGGCGTGTGTGTTCTTCGAACGATTTTGTACATTTCCAGTAGCATCTTAGGCGCAGACACTTCCAAATTTTTTTGCCCAACTTTTAAACGATATCTTAATTGAGAATATAGCCCACGCCAGACATACAGACGTATAGAGATACAATGCATATGCGTACAAAATCTCGATAGTAGGTATGCAAAACAATTTTTCATCTAAATTCTAAAACAAAATTGAACGCTAGGACTTTATAATTTTCAATCTATCCAATCTCAACTTATTAGAAAGGCAAAATAAAAAAGAAAAAAATAATAATAAAAATAACTAAAAAAAGAAAGCATTATAAGCAAAAATATACCAAACAAAGACACCACTGCCCGTAAATTTACAATAACCAGAGCAACAGCAACACATATACCCTGAAAATAGCCGCATATACATACATAAGAAAAGACAAAATAATTATTTATTCATTATTATGCAAGCAAAAAATGAAGAAGAAATCCGAAGCAACATAACCATAAATAATTAAAATATTTAAAAAAAAAAAACAGATACAAAACAATTTGTAAAAATATGATAAAATGAGAAAGAATTTTTGAGAAAAAGATGTAAAACAAGTGATTTGCTATCTATTATCAAGAATATATATTAGATTATATATTAAAAACAAAACAAAAAAAAAAATGGTCTTGGGAGAAGGACAAATCACTAAAAAAAAAAATTGCTTAAAAAATAACTAAAAATATGTATTCGCTTTGAGGCGAATCTAAACGATACCCACCACCTGGAAGGAACGTGCGTATAGAGCTTAGATTTTTGTGAATCAATTAAAATCATGCATATATAATAATAAGGATGTAGGGTGCAGAGTTTAATGCTGAACTACTGCTAATCCCTTCGTGCTATATATCGTTTGATTGGTTGGCTTTGAGAAATCATAAAATTGTCTTCTATCTATTGCTTAGTTATTTGATGGGGATTCAATCGATTTCTCGAACGTGACAACAAATGTAGAATTCCATCAAGTCTCTCTGTCGAATGTCGCTAGTGAAAATCAATCAATCAATTATGTATAGATCTTAGATGGATAGATAGATGATTTATGGATAAAATATTTAATGTGAAGTTTTCCTTTAAAAAATTTTTAAAATTTTCTTCCTTTTCTCTTTTCAATTTTCAATTCGCTTTCAATTCATTTCATTTCTAATGATATCCTATATTTATATCGTAAACTATTTGAGCAAAGTTATATAACATCCAAAAAGACCTAAACAATCATTTTCGGAATCAATCCAAACATGTCTGTCCATCTGTCCATATATTTCTTTGTTTCTTTATTGTTTGAGATATTTTGATAAAATTTGGTAAATTTTGCTTTGACCCATGCTTGTTATTCTGTTCATTATCCGTCCGTCTGTTGTCGGTTTGATGTTTTTACCCATGTATTTTACCGCTCAATCTGAAGATATTTTGGCGAACCTTATCGAAATTGGATGGTTCCGACCATGTTTGCGACCACTCCTCATATAATGCCTTAATTTCGAAAGAATTCTTGAGTGGAAAAAATTTTAAATTTCCAAATTTTTCCAATATCTCTAAACAGCTATGAAGAATTAGCATGGGAGGGATAATTTTTTTAAACACATATAATTCATATAATTACCCTACGAAAAGCAAGCTTCAATATGGCAAAGGTGACCTCCTCTCACAAAAATAAATGGAAAATTGTAAACAAAGTGGTTTTGCCTCACTGTAATGTTTTCGCACGTGTAGTTAAACGCTTCTTATATACAGCAATATTCTTTTCTTAGATACTTTTCCCTTTCTATCACTAATATCACTTTTTTGCTGCAGAAAATGTCCATTTGAACTTTTTTTAACTACGATAGGTTTCGTAATTCTTTCTCTTCAATAATCGTACGAAGAGTTTCATAATTCTTTCTCTTCAATGTCCCTACGATCAGTTTCGTAATTCTTTCTCTTCAAAGTCCTTTTAAACTTGTTTTAACTACAATAAGTTACGTAATTCTTTCTCTTCATTGTCCCTACGATAAGTTTCATAATTCTTTCTCTAGAAAGTCCTTTTAAACTTGTTTTAACTACGATAAGTTTCGTAATTCTTTCTCTTAAAAGTCCTTTTAAACTTGTTTTAACTACGATAAGTTTTCTTATTCATTGTCTTCAAAGTCCGTTTAAAGTTGCTTTAACTTTCGCTTCAGTTTTTTTTTCATTAAAAAGTCCCCTGATTTTTAGCTTTTTATTAGCAAGAAAAGCCTTTCGCATTTGATAAATGAAATTATCGAAAGAACGTTTATTTATTCGCTGAAGACAACCATAGGGTTGTAAGCATATATTAATCGTCAATGTGAAAATGGAATATTTATGAAATCCGAAACACATTTGTCTCCAATAATAAGTAAAAGGTTTACAGAAGAATCAGTTACCGCATTAATCGTAGTATGGCATTTTTAAAATACTAACGATACTAACGAAGAAAGGTTAAAAAGTGTTAAGAATACTATTATGTGACCCGTTCATCGAGGTGATGGGTATGTAAGAATATATTTAATTAAATTTCATTTATTGATAAAAAAAAATTATTCACAACGCTTTCTAAGAAAGAAGATAGACTTTTTTTTTTTTTTTGGTTTGTTCTTTTATGGAGGCAATGAAAAGCTTTTAACTCGAATCGGTCGCGTTGGTGGTTTTCGGTAGATTTTCATATCATCTCACTTACCATTACACTGCAACATATTCTCATACATGCAACATTCAGCATAACATTAGAAATGATTTTGCAATTTTATATCTATAATACCAAAATATATATAGATAAATAAAAATATATAATAAAACAGCAAGAGTCTGAAATAAAAATGCCTTCAAAGTGTTTTTACGGGATGATTAAAATATAGAGATATTTAAAAATATATATAAAAAAAAAGAACACTGAAAAAAAAGAAAAACATTAAAATTCATAGAAGAAACGAAATCGACGTAGAACACAAATAGAAAATAACAAAAACAAATAAATAAATAAATAAAACATACAAAAAAAAAATATTTTTGCACAGTTAATAATAAAAAAAAATATTTAAGGCAAAACAAAAAATAACCACAAAAACCAAAAGAAAACCCTGAATTGAACATTAAGCCCTGATTAGACCCAGTATATATATATATTTATATATATATATAAGAGCAAGAATTAAAAAAATCAAAGTAATTGTATATAAGGAACTTATTTAACTTTTTCTCCTATTAGCTGTTAACTAAGTTCGAAAATTGTAAACATGATGAAAAAAATGAATTAAAATGGATTTTAAAATTAGCTTAACCACCAAAATGTACGTCATTTGGAAAATTTTATTTTCTCGTTATTTTTTCGTTTCGCGCAATTTTCATATCCACCGCTACGACGGATTCAAAACTACTACTAAAGATGCTAAATTTTGTCATAACATGAAGAATATGTCAGAGATACACTCACTATATACGTATATATATATATATACACTACAGCATGTCTTTATTTAAAGCAGGGGTGGACAACTTTCGCTTGTCAACGGGCCAATTTTAATTTTCATACTGTGGTATGGCCGAGGGGTCAGAACAGATTGAATGGCTTAATAAAAAGATAAAAATGTAAGTTTGTAATGAACATTTTGTATTATGTGTACAGTAAAAATAGCCTACACATGCGAATGTTCTTGATATTTTTTATAAATTCGATAGCAGATTATCGAAGAACTCTAGCTCTAAGTTTTCATCTCTATGCAGATTTATCTTGTTGTTGTATTTGTAAATAAATATTTCAAAGTCAATGTACGGTAGTGTACATTAATTTTCCTTGCTTTTAAGTCGTTCGTTTTATGGGCCTAATGAACAAAAAAAAAAAAAAAAAAAATACTTAAACGCTGTTAAGCCGGTAGTGAAAGCGGATTCTATCCATTTACAGCATTGTTACGTGGGAGAAAATTGAATTATTTGAAATGTTAAGAGTTGCGGCCCCAATGGGTCCCTCGGATTGACGGTTACCCGTGCGTCGCCTAAAGTCATCTAAAATGCTCATAATCGGCCAATTATTACTCCCCAGTTTTTCCATTAACAATATACTATAAAGACAATTCTGGTCGTGGCTGGTGGATATCAAAAATACGCCTCAGGGTGTATTTAAGATATTCACTTGTGTTCAAGGGAAAACATTTTTTTAAACTTATATCTTATATCAAGAATTTTTTTTTTTAAATATGTTATCCTCTTAAACACCAATTTGTGTTCACTAAGTTATTAATTTTATTAAGTAAAAAAAATAAATAAATAAATAAAACGGAAAAAATGGAAAAATTATAAAAAAGCAAAAAATTATTTAAAAGAAAAAAAAAAAAAAAAAAACAAAACTTAAACTCAAATATACGAATTTAAGAATATTAAACACATAGTTAGCAAAATTTTCTTTTATTGTTCCTTCAACACTTTCCCCCCTTTTCACTGTAACTAGTATAATATATGATATAATTATAATATTATGTAAGTTGAAAAACAAAAAACTAATAATAAATAAATAAAACATTTAATAAATTTAAGTCTCTCACACTAACTAAGCCCTTAGCATTTTAAAATACTAAAAAACATTAGTTAAAATATAATTTTATAATAAAAAAATTGCAATGAAAAATTATTCTTTTTTTTATAATTTTTTTTAGTTCCTGCACATAAGTAATTACTAGAATTGGTGCTGTTTACCATTAAACCCATTATGCGAAAACGTAAATTGCAAAAAAAAAAATAAAAAGACAAAATAATAATAATACAAAAATAATGCAAATACAAAATTATTATTAATTCCTTACAAATAATAGAAAATTTGAAAAAAAAAAAAATTTATACAAAACAGGAAATGAAAAATTTTAAAGTAATTTTTTGGGTTTTTCTCATGAATTTTCATAAAATAAAATTTTCACATTTTATAAAAGTAATTTTCAAAACAAATTTTTTTTTTTTTTCATTTATTTATAGTTTGCATCCATGCATTCATGCATGCATGTCATCGAATTCGAAAATTTTATCCAACACAGGCTTATAATAGAGTTTTCAACAGACGATATCTGTTGATGTTAAACAAAAATTTCCGATCTCATGATAACGTTGCGTAAAAATTTCACTTTGCAGCAAAAATACTGCAACCGCAAAATGATCAGATCTGTTTTCTGAATTCTATAGGACATATATTTATTTATATACACTCTTAAGCCTAGCAAAGTACCTGGTATGGAAGGGGAAAATTATTCTCTACATTCTTGGACGCGAGATGAGGTGCAGCGGTGCACTTCACGCTCGCCCCTCTTTGAAGATAAACTTGAAAAAGTCTTAAATTCATGCAATAAAAAAAGTTAGAAGAGATGTCCCACGCTTTAAATGTTATATTTTTGAAGCAGAGAATCGAATAAATCGCAACAAAATTATGTAATAAAAATTCGAACCTCGCCTTAACGCTTCATTGTGCTTCTTCATGTCCGTTTCGAATGGAGCTTCTTTTTTTTTATATGTGTTAAAAGCACAATTTCATAAATTTCATAATAAAATATACAGCGTAAATAAAATTAATCTTAAAAAAATTTTTAAGAGCACTTTTGTTAAATAATTAGCAAAAAAAGAAAAAGAAAAGAAAACCTATCATTTAACCTAAGTTCAAAAAATTTGTATAAAGAAATTGGAAACTAGAGTAAAAAGATGAAGAAAAAGCATTTATTTACACATACAAAAACAGCATTACACACATCCTCGTCTTTAACTAGTAACTGAACACACAAACCTATTAGAGAAAATTTTAAGAAAACAAATGAGAAAAGAAAATAAATAAATAAAAGAGAAAAACCACATCCCCCCTCCCCCCAGATCCCAACTTCGTTCCCATCTAAAATCCTTCAATCCGTAAAACATACTTTTCCCCCAAATTGTATAGAAAAGAAATTGATGGTATAATTATAAACATAAAGAAAAAAAAAATATATATATATATATAAAAATATGGAAATAATTTAAGATAAATTTACCTAAAAACCGATTATATTGTTGTTTAACATTTTACGTTTAATAAAAAAAGAATTTGTTAAAATACAAAAAAAAAGGAAAAAAAACAGAATTAAGTTAAAAAAAATATTTACAAATTAAGTAAAAAATTTTACAGCAAAAACAAAAAACAAATAAATGAATAATAAGAGTTTAAAAGAGAAACTTAACATAACCTATAAACACAAATTTATTTCGTAATCATGTAATAAGTACTCAACTGTTATAAGTTTTTAAATATTTTATTACGAGATAAATGGAAACGAATTAATTAATTTTTTTTAACAGTAGAAAATTGTAATTTTTCTATTATTGTTTTTTTTTTTAATTTTTAAAAATTATTTACAAAAAAAACGCTATATACACGAATTGTATTAACAAAAAAAAAAAAAAAAAATTCAAAATAAAAGTAATATGAAGTAAATTAAAAAAAAAAAAAATTAATTAAAAGTAAGTGAAGAATATACTGGTAAAAATTATATAATATTTACCAAAAGCAAGTAATAAAAATAAAATTATATTAAATAAATATTATTATCAAAAAAAAAGGTAAAATATATAAAAAATGATTATGTAATAAATATTTAATAAAAAATTGAAATTCATTAATTCATTAAGAAGAGAAACAAATAAATGAATAGGAGAGAAGGGAGAGAAGCGAAGAGAAGCGACAGGAATATAAGAGAGATGAAAATAGAAGAAGAGAAAAAAAGAAAAGAAAGAAATGAGAGAAGACAAGAGAGCAGAGAAGGAGAAAGAAGAGAAAACGAAAGAAAAGAAATGTGAAGAAACCAAAAGAAAACAAAAGTAGAGAAAAGAAAAGAAGTGAGGAGATAAGAAGAGAAAAGAAGATAATAGAAGAGAAAAGAAGAGAAAAAAAAAAAGGGAAGGAAAGAAAAGAAAAGAAAAGAAAAGAAAAGAAAAGAAAAGAAAAGAAAAGAAAAGAAAAGGAAAAGTAAAAAAAAGTAAAGAAAAAGAAAAACGAAGGAAGGAAAAGGAAGAAAGAAAGAAAGAAAGAAAGAAAGAAAGAAAGAAAGAAAGAAAAGAAAAGAAAAGAAAAGAAAAGAAAAGAAAAGAAAAGAAAAGAAAAGAAAAGAAAAGAAAAGAAAAGAAAAGAAAAGAAAAGAAAAGAAAAGAAAAGAAAAGAAAAGAAAAGAGAAGAAAAGAAAGGAATAAAGAAAAAAAATGAAAAGAAATAAGGAAAAAAGAGAAGAATAGAATAAAGGAAAGAAAATAAAGGAAAAGACAAAAGCAAAGGAAAACAAAAAAATAACCGAAAACAAAGCAAAACAAAGGAAAAGAAGGGAAGAAGAGGGAAAATAAATAAGTGGAAACAAGAGAGAGATGGAAAATACGGAACAAACAATGACAACACAACGCAAATAAAGAGACTAGACACAAAGCGAAGAAAGACAGAAGCGAGCACAAAGAAACAAACCAAGAGCAAGAAAAGAAAAATACGGGAATAAACACTTTTGCAGCAAACAATCTTTCAAGTGTAATTTTTATTGTTTGCACGTAGGTTAAAATAGATTAGAGCAATAACTTGCATTTCAAGGGCGTGCACTTTACCCGTTCATATGACTACGCCCTTTATCCATGAAGTTATAAAAAAAGATTGCTCTGTGACTTGTCGCGAAATTCACTCATTATTAACGCAATTTCATTTCATTCAATTACGCATAACCTTTAATCAGATAACGGCTGCATGCATGTGTATTCTAAACTCACTTAGCTCGATTGTTTCAAACGCTTCGGGAATACGGTTCATTAAGCTGGAAAGACTTTTGTTTTTGTAAGTAGAAGAATAATAAGCATTCGGCTACATGGACCGTGCAAGATAGCGAAACCCCGCAAAACTGATTCAAGGTGAAAGCACTTAGGGTCAAGTTGTCCGCTTTATTTACGTATATTACGTCACTGCCTTAAATGGCTATTGACCGTTCAATTTTGTCCGAACGTATGCGGACAACCAATCTTTTTAATAACTTTCGTCTCCAACGCAGTCTTATAATCGACTGAATTAAAAAAAAAAAGAAGAAGCGATTTTATCTTGAAGAGCGTACGAATGAAAACTTTTTGGAAACGAACTCATACATTAGATTTTGCAAAGTTTGCCAAAGATTTTATAAAAAAACAAACACTTTTGTATTTTTTTCCTTTTTTTTTCTTCTTCCAATCTATAGAATATTTAATGCCGACTAAAACAAGTCAATGAAATTCACGCGATATTCAATTCAATAAATTATATTTTTGTAACATTTTATTAGAAACAATTGTATCGAACTTTGAAGGGTTGACGACTTTTCATGTTCCACATTAAAAATATTTTAAACAAATATACATATGAATTATAAGCAAACACTATCTTTATTAAGCTTAAACCGAACGGTTTGATACCGTTCGTTTTGCTGCTTTTGCGTAAAGTAATTGATGTCCGGGAAATATTACTTAGCTTTTTACAATCAACCGATAGGCGCCTGGGATTACTTCAATCAATTTCGTACACATAAAAAAAAAAAAGCCAATTAACGAAAGTAAAAAAGTATGTATTCAAAAAACAAATTAAAAAAATATCTTAAGCCTTTGTTGCATTTTTCTAGTCAAAGACGCAAAATTATTTCGATTTTGTATACATAAAACAATCGTTGCGGGTTCAAATCTCAAATGCGGTAAAGTTTTCAATAAAGCCGGGATAGCCTTAGATGCTAGTACTTTAAGACCTTAGTTTAAGAATTTTTTTCTGTGGCTAAACTAATTATAATAATTAATTAGTATAATAAAAATTTCCGAAAAGATTAGGTTATGACAAAGGCATTATGCGATGTCTTGAAGAAGCTTATAGAAGCATATAATGTCTTTAAGACAAGGCAAGCAGGAGAAAGCTAGCCTTGAGGCGTTATTTTTAAATATATAATGGGACGCAATTATCTTTTTCTAACCAGTGCGATCCTAGTGCGCCTATGCTATGTGTAGTGAAGACTTTCATAGAAAATCTCATAAAAATACTTTCTAAAAATTTTAGATCGATATCGAGAAATATTTTTATCTAAAGATTCCATTACCTTACCGATTATGTGAATACACAAGACGGAACCATTTCATTTTTGCAATTTCTCATAAAAATAATCACACCATAAAATTCTCTACAACGCCTTAAACATATTCATATAACGACTTTTCAAAACGAGACATTATATGAGAAGCGATCGAAAGAGTGGTCCAATCCGAATCATTTTGAATAGATTTTATCCTTGGTCCAAAATATGTCAATATACTAAATTTTATCAAAGTATCTGCAAAAATTGCGACCTATAGATGGAACACAAGCAAACAAGATGGACAAGCAGACAAATAGGCAGAAAAGTCAAAATCAATTTAGAAAATGATTTTGAATCTGAGCGGTATAATAAATTGTAGGTTTATCTCAAGTCCTTTCGGGTGTTGCGTACATTCGAACCACTGTGTATGACAACATGATGCGTCCATGCGACCTTCTCGGATTTCCTCATAAAATTTTATCATTATGTATGTGCATTTACCATAGCAATACATTTTAGAAAATATTTTTGCCCTTTTGTCAAGTCGTTTCATTACAACCTAATTTCATATCACACATACTTTATGTTTCACGAGTATTCTCATCATCGCTAAACTGGTCGATACAGTTATTATTTACTCTTGTACCACAAGTGGTGTGGGGTATAAAAAGTTGGAGCACAGTCCTAAACGAACCGAGAATGGTGATCTCAAGTTAAAGAACAAAGCTTTCGTCAATTTCAAGCAGTATTTGACGACTACGGAGCTCGGATAAATTTTCAACATTGACATAAGCGTCAAACCCAAAAATTTTCAAATATATCATTGAAATTTAAACGAACTGAAGATCTCGATGAAAACTTTTCTAAGTTTTCAGCATAAAGAGGAAAAATAATTCCGATACGATACGAAAATATATTCAGATCCTACGATCGTATAGTAAGGAGTAAAACTAACATTGATATATAGAACATGAGTTTTCAGTTAAAATTAACGAAGATCAACCAATATTGTATTTCATTAGTTTAAAGGCATTTCGTTTTATCGCTATTTTCATCTTAAACATCTGTTACGAAATCTTCCTTTTCTCGATACGGTTCGTATCACAAGATCGTGGTTTTATTTACAATCAATTTCTTTAAGGGTTGAATTATTTACAGTTTACTCAGTTTGAGAGCATTTTTAACTTAAACTTTCTTTTCGACTCAAATGTTCTTTTCCGACTGACCCTGCCTTCCGCAAATATTCTTTTTATATACATTTTTACAAGCATACTACTATTACCCAAGTTAATGGGTTCACTTTTAATCCGTTAATCCGATTTTCCGCCGGCAGCTGCATGACACTCCACGAATTTTCACTTGGTTTTTCCCTCTCTCGGAAATTGTTTTTTCTGGGAAAATCGATTAGTTGGAATAAATTGGATTTAGGATTTCCGTAACACATACTTTCATCTTCAACTTTACTCGCTTGCTGCCCGTTTCTTGCTTCCTTTCCTCATTTCAAAACACATACACCAATTACCTACATATGTAATTCGATAACTAACTCAACCTCATTCGAGGATTTTTTTTTTTTTGCCATCAAAAAAAAAAAGAAAGACCATATCGAGAATTGGCAAAGTACGATATTAGGAGTGCATCGAAAAGTCATCAAAACTTTTTTATACCTACATAAGGTTACATAGGCAATGCTTAAGTTAATACACTTCGCTATCCCGATATTAACAAGCAATACTTATGTTCGACTGTTATTAAATGAAACTAGTTTTGCTTTTTATTTTTTTTTTTTTATTTTTCTTTCACTTTTTCTTTTCTAAATATTATTAAATTCTATAAAATATAAAAAGCAAGCGCCACATCTGCTTATAATTCATTCTCTTATTAATTAATAATAATTTAATCAGTTTCTCTAATAGGAAATAAATCGTAAAAGAACTCATAATTCAGAAATGATGCCAGTATAAGCGATAAATTTTATGATAAAAGCCTAGTTTCCGTAAACAATAAATAAACTTTACTTCCTTAGAGACAAACAAGAACCGGTAAAAAGAAATATCTTTGAGAAATTATATATAAAACAAAGATTAAGTGTTTAAAAAAAAGAAAAAAAAACAAAAAAGCAAAATGTGATCATTAAACTTTAATAAAAGTCCGATTTAATCCTGCATGTGTGTGAACTTGAACTTGCAAAACCACTACAATAAAGTAAAAAAAAAACAAAAAATTATTTTATTTTATTTATTTATTTATTTTTTTTGTGAGCTTGTAGAACCTCTTCATGATAATCGCAGCTTAAAGATCTTTGTTTAGCTAAATATAAAATTAAGCATCGACTGTCTACTGATAAACAGTCGCATCTGAAACTTCACAGTGCTTGAAACTAAATTGAGATTCAACTTAAGTTTAATTTGAAAGCGAAAGCAAACAAAAACAGAAAAGAAAATGAAACTTATTCTAGTAGTGTTTGTTGCTGTTTTGTGTGGTTTGTTTGTTAGCAGTGAGGCCGCTATTGCCCGCGCCAGATTTTTCAACCCAAGTAAGTGTTTAAATATATGTTACCAGAAAAAAGGAAAAAAAAAAAACAAAAACTAAACATATAAAAATATAGCTTATCCTGGTAAATGTACTTTGGACTCAAACACTGTTATGTCACCCGGTCAAACTGGAAAAGCTCCCGATCATCCTTGCGCGGGAGTCACTTGCATGGAAGACGGTTATGTAGAATTTAAAACGTAAGTCCAATCATTTTCCTATAAAAAAATATATGTATATAATATTATTAATTATTAATCGTGTTTCAAAATTTGTATAGTTGTCCGGCCATGGCACCGCCCAAGGGCTGTAAAATGCGCGATTTCGCTAACACCAACCGAGGTTATCCCGAATGCTGTGAACGTAAATACGAGTGCGGTAAAGGTGTTTAGGTTACGAGAAAATCTCGTGTAATTTATGATTCACAAGTGATATTATTTTAGTTGCATCAATGTTTAGTTTAATTGAAATAATTTAATAATAAAAAAGAAAACAAAAACATGTTTTAATAAAATAATAAAAATGTATTAGAAAAATAATTTATGAATAATAAAAACCGATTTCTTTTTAACAAAATCGTTTATCATTGAAAACTAAGAGAAAAACAAGAAACCGGATGTTGTGATATTCGACACATGCTTGAGTTTGAGTTTCTTACTCTTTTTATAAGTCAATAAATTTCTAAACGTAGAGCATTGTAAGCGCAACAAGCTATGGAAGCGTAAGCATACCATTTTGTAACTGTAACATAGCCTATCTGCCAGCGCACTGCTCCAATACACATATTCCGCACACATACATATTTACAGTGTCATCCTGAAAGATAACATAGTGGAAAACTAACATATTTAAACAAAGCAAAGTAAATTATTTTACAAACTAAACTAAAGGCAAAAAGTTGTTTTATTAGCAACACTTTTCTGCTAACTAAACAAGAAACTTTAGGCCGTTTAAGTTTGACAAGAGGAAACAATGAGAAATAAGTCGAGTAATCGTTTTTTTTTTTTAAAGCAGACAGACACACGGACCCTGCAAATTACTCATCTTATTCACGTTCGTTGAGGATATTCACCAAAGCCTATTTCTGTTCCTAACCAACACTTAACTTAGCAAAGAAACTAATATCGACTTCGACATGAATCTTGAATGCCCAAGAAAAAGAAGTACACAAATATGTCATAACGTTACAGTTGGATAGAGCACAGAGGCTTCTGAATCGACAAAGAAAACACAAAAAAAAAATTTCAGAAAGATATCTTTATTCCTTAGTGCGTCGTTAACATTCCTCCCAACATTCGATGCTCCGTTGATTATGAATAGTCATCAACCGCAGGCTCTACATCGTCCTTTTGAGCTAATCCTTTTCTTAGGATTGAAGGGAAATAATAATCGAAGTTTTTCGAGTCTTGCGAACGGCGAATATAGGGAAGAAATTCGAATGTTAACTCTTTTGCATTGGTAATCGCGACAAGAGATGCATGAATGGGTCGGAACGAAAGGAGCCTTTCGCGGCGAAACGATTTTTCACTTAGTTTAGTCGCTCAAACAATGCAATAGATTCGCATATTACACGTCCTTGGTTGTATTCCCTTTTTAACGATAACCAAAGGAAATTACAGCAGTACAATCGAAAAAGCTGACGTCAACCTTACCAGGAAATAGAACTTTTTCCGCTTTCTTTGAAGCCGATTCTCAATTCAAGTTACATAGTCAGTCCATTATTTTAATTGCACTTTCGTCTCAGGTATGATATGGTGATGTAACGCGACCTAGTTTGATTTATGGTTATGAACAGACGCAAAACCTGAGGGTTCTTGCTGCGAAAAATTGCAGTTGCGGGCAAACGCGGCACTCATTTCTCAAGGCCAAATTTTCCACTAATGTGGATTGTGGAGCACTTTTTGAAACGGCTATCATGCTTGCTAGCTGCCAAAATTATTTTATGAATTTTCATTTCTGATGTGGTCGCATCACATAACAACTCGTATCTCCGCTTTTAAACTTAATCACCCAATGTTTTATCCTTCCAAACGAAGATGCAGATAGCCTTGAGCATCATGCAGCTATGCAGGCTATCGTATTCGTTTGGTGTGAGATTTTGTCCCATGTTTACAAATTCGCTGAATACATTAACTATCGATGGCGTCCAAATTAATACTAAGCAATGTACGGTCTTCAAACTGGAAGGAAGCTTAGTATTCCAACATAAAGAATATTTCAGGCACATGACAGTAAGATTCGTTTATTCGTTCGTTTAAGTATGAATTTCTGTACATCTTATTGACAAATAATTAATTAATTGATCCATCACAAACATTTCACTCGGGTCTTTTAAAGACTAATTATTTTATCACGCAAAGATTGTATGGATAGTTTATTCATTGGTAGAGTGTGGGAATTGAGAAAGTTATGATCATCCCGAACATTATTATGATTGCCTTCATAGTATCATCTACGATAAGCTATATAATGTATTTTCACAAGCGATCAATTTTAATTCAAAGCGATCTTATAAATCGTTTATGAAAATAGACAGTAGAGCTGTCCTAATGCTGTTTTTTTTTTTATACGGGTCACCTAAGGATGTGGAATACGTTCGTTGTGTTAAAACATTTGCAACGTTCGTAATCAGGCTTTAGACACCCGTATGAAACATATATATTCTTGACCAGCATCAAATTCTGAATCGATTTAAGAATGTTCGTCCGCCGAATGTCTGTTGTAAACATGCTCTTGGCCGCCAAAATGAAGCTACCGACCGCCGTTTTTCAAAGAGAATAAAAAATTGAGGTCTTGCTTATTACTTGTTAAGTATAGCAGATAAATGTACAAAATTTTGAATGCATATTCTACGGACGATGTTGTAGCACCTGTACACAAATCGGAAAATTTGACCACGCTTACCCGCTAATATAGTGTATTAATTTTTTATTTAATGTTTTTTTTCTCAATATCTTGAAAACCCCATAAAAGATATAAATCCTTGACCAGTTTCAAATTTGGAATGCGCCGAAGTCTGTCCGCCTGCCCCGTTCGTGTAGTATGTATGGTAAACGTTCTGCCGTTCGCAGAAAAGGAAATATCACCTACAAATTTGTAAAAGAATTTGTAAGTGACCTAAACTTACGCGTTAAGGACACGCTTATACGATAAACACTTTCATTTTGAAGCTGGAAAAAATCAGTCGCGTTCACTCTTACTATACAGCATGAAAACGTAGTTCTTTTACTTCTTTTGTCTTTTTTATGATAACGTTGATAGGTATAAAAGATTCGGCCGCGACAGAAAATAATTTTCGTATTTCTTTTCTTTCCTTTGTTTACCTTTATCAAGAAGAGATTCTTTTCCAAACGTATTTTGCAACAAGTGAAGACCCTTTCAGGATATGAAAATTTTGTGCAATAGTTTCATAAGTTTGACTCGTTGCCTATCTAAGTATGTAATCTTCACTTCCATCAATAACAGTATTCCATTAAACTGACATAGTTATTATATATATATATTTCTATATATATGGGTACTATCTTACACCAACATATCTATAAACCAAAAAATGAAGAGATAATCGAATATCTTGGATTTTGCAACCCGACTACCAACAGCCGGTGTTGACATTGGAAAATATTATTAAATTCATTATTAGTCATTGCACACAATTTCCTATTTTATTATTTCAAATTACCATCACCACTAGTCCTCTATTAACCCTCACCTTGCGAGTGTTCGAAAATATCAAGATCAGTACAGAGAATTCGCTTTGGTTTTATATTAAAAACACACTAATGGATCTTGCATAGAACTTTTTCTTTAATCTGCAATTATGGACAAATTTTCATAATACAAAGCACCTTTTTTGAGATTGACTTTTCCTTTATTAGAGGAATAGGATTCGGAACAACCAATCTTATGGGCATTAAGTTAATATCACTTCATTAAAGCTACTAGACTCAATATATGATTTTTTTTCGTAAAGTAGAGCCGATAGCCTATAGTACTAATGCAATATTTTTCTTCTTTTTTTCCTTTAGTTTAAGAATTTATTTCATTGGGGTAAGAAAAATATTAATTGCACTGGTTGTAATGGATAATGCAATAATAGTAATAAAGTATAAGCCGAGTTTCAATGGGTAAAATAAGATCATGAAATATTTAACGCTGTACTTGCGATACATAGTTTTGTAAAACAATAAATGGGTATAGCATAAAAGGTAAAAGTCAAAGCACTATAAAAAACAAGTAAGAAAATTATATTCAGTCGGGATCAAATCTTTTATACCAATCACCGTTATCCCAAAAAAGCCAAAAGAAGTAAAAGAAGAAAATTTTCATGCTCTACACTATGGAGCGAGGGGGTTCTGTATTTTCAATTTAAAAGTTATTGTATCACAGGCGTATGGGCCTTAGAGGCGTGTGCTTTCAAAAGTTTAGATAATTTTCAAATTCTTTTGCAAATTTGTAGGCGGTATCTTCACTTTCGCTAACGGGAGAATATTTACCACAAATACTACGGAAACAGGCAGATGGACAGACGAGCAGACGAACATGTTTAGCTGCATCGTAAGTTTGAAACTGGCGAATAATTTGTGTACTTTATAGTGTTATTGAAGCTTGTTTCTGCGCGTTATGAAGTTATTGAAAAAACAATTAAATTTTCAGACATTATAATATTGCGTAGGTGCGATTAAATTTTCCGATTTTGTACAGATGCTACAGCATCGCCCCGTAGAATATACGTTCAAATTTTTGCATATTTTCCTGCAAATTGTTTGAGAAATGAGGGAAAAAAATAATTTATTATTTCGTTTGAAAAACAGAGACGTTCTAAGTTTACGTGGTGCTGTGGGCGTGTCCTTCGACCAATTTACCCCACTGCGTGCAAATACTTTTAATGTTCTGTCAAATTTAAAGACGATAGCTTTTATCTTGAGGACAGCAGAACGTTTACAACAGACATTACACAAAACAACATATATATAAAATAAAAGCAACCATGGCATTCCTTAGCTTTGGTAAACTTTCTACCGAAAAACAGGCATTACACTCACGAGATTTTAAAAGCGTTCTTAACGTTTGAATGAAACCTAAGCGTACTTTGTTAAAAATTTCCTGAAAGTCAGCATAACATCCAACGCCACTGAACGCTTTCTCTGCACAATTTTCATCCATTTATCACACGCGGTGATTGCCAGTGGAAGCATTGTTTATCGATAGAATCGATTCGATTCACGGATCATTTCAATACCATTGTTATAGACTCCACCATATTATGCATAATTAAACCATAGAATTAAAATTGAAATAATCTTAAAAAACTCAAACTCAACGAAGATAAACCAAGAATATAAAGCTAATAAGAAAGGTCGAGCAATAAGATTTGTTTTTTATAAAACAAGAAAATAATTTATTCTAATCCTTTTAAAGTTAAAAGTTTATTAAAACGCATCCATTGGAAATTGTTGATCCATTTTCGAACGTAAATTCAATTCGTTGTAACAATCGCGTTTTTCTTCCATGCCCTTTATAAAATCTCTGCATTGTGATAAAAAAAAATCAAATAATTTTTAGCCAAAATCTCTTACTTTCGCTTTCATTGCAACTTACTCTTCATCGGCTAATGTTATATTTACTCGACCAGTTATGATTTCTGTCGGTCTTATACTGCCGAAAAAATCAGTAATGGGCACTTGACTAGGATCACGTTTGTATAAATCTTTACGTACACCGACTGTCGAAATACAAGCATGTTTTGGACATACTTTCAGCTGCGCAAATTTTTTAAAAAGAAACGTTTATATTAAATTGTCATTCCTTTTACAAATCTTTACTCACAAATTCGGCCATTGTCTCATCACCGTTGGGTTGAACTCTTTCCAAAAATTCAAGAGCATAGTATGTATAACGATCAATCATATATACACCTATTGAGGGATCAACATGATGCTAAAAATTTCAAGCAGAAAAAGAACAAGCAATTTTCAGCACCTTTCAAGACACTCTATACACACAAAAGCATTTTAGGCTCTTTTTTACGATCTTAACGAGCAAAATAATTTTGGTAATTTTGAACAAAAAAAAAAAAAAAAACTCAAAGCACAAATTATTCAAAAATTGACATGAATGAAAAGAAAGAGTAATTAAGAAAAAAATATACATATATGAATAAGATAAAACCGCTTACCGACAATGAATCTTCACCCACTAAACTACTGGCTACGGCCAAGATGTTGGGTGATGTGAATTTTTCATATAACGAAGCCGCTTGACAAGTGTCCACCATAAACAATAGTTCGTTATAACTAAAAATTAAGTATTCTATACCAGTGCGTTAATAAGTCACAAATTGTTTTGCTTTCTTTTTACCGTTTCTTTTCCCACATCTGTTCAACAGCGTCGGCCAACTCCTGATTGGTTATTTCTTCGGAGTCTTGAAATTTTAAGAACCCGTCACCGCCATGTCCCGTTAAATAAATTAAGACATTACTACCGGCATCTGTTAGTAACTTCTTTGAACGCGCGGTACCATTTTGGGTACGACCCGTTAATAATCGCACAAAATTCTCTACCGTTACTTCATAACCACGATAATCGACCTCGACATCATCACCATATACATTAATATGTTGCTTAGCGTTATTATACACTTGTCCCGGACGCGGATTGCGAGGATTACAAGCCATATCATCGGCTATCATTAAAACAATTTGTGAATCCGGTATACCCAAACGTTTAACCGAACGATAAATGGACAAAACATTAGCAATATGACGATAGTTAAACCAAAAACGCGAAGCGTCAACTAAAACGGCCCAATTGTTCGTATGCGTAGAACGTTGCACTGACTCGACATATTTCGCCGGCAATTGCGAATTAGTCCGCTGTAAACAAAAATTAAATATTTAAAAAATTACTGAGTTTACAAACTTTTCAATATTCACCTGTTCACTATAACTTCCCGAGGTCGCTAATAATACAATTAAGCATATTTTTAAAAGAATTAACATAATTTTCTATTTTAATTTAATTTCTTGTAAATTATTTCACAATTTATAAAATTTACATTTGCTTGCGATGGATTTCTATTCTCACTAAACAGCTGTTGCCGTAAACTTTGATATCATGTAATTTGGTAGCACTGATTCCCCTACTGTGAAGCAAGTGCTGTCAAATCCGTTTTATAGGAAAGCCAATTACAAAAGGCGTTTAATTTCAATATTTTTACAATTTTTTTTTTTTAAATATTAAGTGAGATGAAAATAAGATTAAAAGCAAAATAAGAAAATAGAAAGTCCTTTGTACAAAGTTTGCTAAAATTTTAACAGGAATAACGAAATGGAGAATAATATATTTTCAATTCAATTAATGGCTACATATAGGAAATAAAGCACCGGGTAAATGTATGTACATATTGGTTGTTTTTTTAGGATTCATCCTTTTCTTGTTTTAGAACGACTTAGAGACAATATTAGGCATTTTTTCAAGCGAAGTATATCATTCATTGCTTCGTCAACATTAAAAAATAGATTTGACAGTAAAAAAAAGAATTATTAAATTTTCCATAGACATTAGTTAGAAAGCTAGGGAAGAACCTTTTAAGGACCATGTAACTGCCTTTATACATTGTCTCTCAATAAAAATGCATAAGTTGAGGTAAGATCTAATGCCTGCGATCAACATAAGCATATTGGAAATCAACATATCCGTCAACATTATATCGAAGATTTTCGTTTACGGGCTTTCCTTCTGGCGAAGATTTTCGTTTACGGGCTTTCCTTAACGTATTATAAATATCGTTTGGGGCCTTAGGGCACCTTTTGCTCGCTCCGAAAATAAAAAATCAAACTCCATCTAAAATGCATGTTTTTTCTACCAATTTTTAAAGAATAAATGATTTTCACATGTATGTCGATTAATATTTTCTTCTCTTCGAGAACCTGTTCAGGCAGGCATTTTTAAACCAAAGTTAGGCCCCTTGCTATCGCGTATATATAATCTTAGTTGTTCGGAACGAACGTAAATAGTATAATAAACCTTTTCTGTGACTGGAATTTTGAATGCACCTATCCCGCTTTCTACTGTCAATTCAAAAGAGGACTTCAAGCGCGTTAAAGATAGGATTGTCGATCAACCGTAATTATATTTTTCTCTAGGCATGAAAAGCTTGGCAACTATGTGTGTACCGAATCGTAACAGGATTTGTGTAGATTTTTTGGGATTAGGCTCTATAGAGTCTTTTGCAAATTTAAGGCCAACCTTCGTGAGGAAAAGTAACGCTTTAGTCGGGCTTCTGCCCGTAGTGAAAGATATAATTCTTGTGTGAGCACGAATGGCTTCAAGCGACCATACTGTAATCTGTTGAAAACGATTTGACGAGCCGAGTTCGCAGCAAGTTATCATTACTAAATCAAAACTGTGATAGCGGCTTAATTATCTTTGTACAGGCAGAGGTTGTTCTGAACTGTTCAACTACCAAGGCACCGGGGGAAGAACTATACAAATGCCCTCCAATTTCTTGAAGTTTTGGTACAAATTATAATGGGCACTTAAAGTGGGCCAATGTCTAATGCAAAATAAAACTGCTAACAATATTTTTCGAGCCCTTTTCATCGATTTTTGTGCACATTAATGTATTCACCGCAGAGCATACAGAAAGCTTCCTTTTTGTTCGTTCTATAACAAACTTTGAAATGATTTTCAATTTTTTAGATTTTAGTTTATGTTCGATCATTTCCTTAATTATTGCTAACCGCAAATATCTTTCCATTATTATGTTTACTCATGCAGTAAAATTACTCATATTGACTTAGAATACAAAACAACAAATATTACCATGTAGTAGGGACATAAACATGGGTATGTAGTAGTGTTATAACAAAAAAAAAAAAACATTTCTTCAGGATTCTTATGAATGATGCTGTTGACAAATACGTTAAAACCATAAGTAATATAATGATAGATGAATTTTGCCTATAGGAGAAAATTGTCTATTAAGATTTATAGAAGTGTTACAATATGGAGAAGACACAAGGAGCAAAAAAAAAAAAAAATTTAAATTAAAAAAAAAATAAATTAATTTACAGGAACAGAAGCAATTCTGTTTCAATTGAAATTCATGTTGCAACCAAATTTCCACAATTGAATGGAGGAAATATGTAATCTATTTTTAGGGAAACGCAATTTTATTGCTTAATAATATCTGTATCTTCCAGAAAAGGGTGAGGGTAGGCAAGATATGTATTTCCGCTTACGCTACACAGAAATTCTTGAAAATATTTATATCTCAGGTCAATTTAATCTTGCGATTCTGTCCATTCGTCCGTTTACTGATTGTTGCGAAACCGTTTACTGTCACAAAAGTTCAGATACTCACTACCACAGCAATTCAGTCCCACAGTCGCCGTGAATGGCACGCTTGAATCCAACTAAAAATTTTTACGCGTAACGTTCACAAACTAGATTTACTTTTCCTTGCTAGTTAGGGTACGATGAAAAAAAGACATTCCTTGTTGTTGTAAAATTATTTTTACGACGGCTTATTATTGTTAGGCGCCCAAGGTTAAAAAGAAAAAAAAAAAAACAAAATTTCCGACATGAATGCCCCCTACAATTGGTATTAAACCCATCTATGAGAAAATTCCGATTTAATTTTTACGTACCTAGTATAACATATTGGTCAGTAAAACCTCTGGCCTATTAATAAGTTGTCGCTTGTCGCCCAAAATTCACATTGTTTGTGTAAAGCATGAAACCTAAAACGATGACCGTGAAAATTGCATGTCATTTCGTTCATTTGCTTATCAGTTAGAACGGCTCTATTGGCGTTTATTTTCAGATCAATGGAAAGAGTCGAATTTTTGACGAATAAAAAAAAGAAAACCGTTAAAAGCCAGCATTGGCTGATTTTCTAATTTCTGAAATAAGATCGTATTTTTTGCAAAAGAATACCTATTTCTTACTCAGTCAAGGAAATTATTGATCAATGAACGTAATGTTAGCCAATGCACGCTATTTTCTTGACGTGTACACGGTACTGACACGTAGGCAAACAAAATCAAACAGATGGGAAAAACATACGGCTGCACAGCTAGCGATGAGAAATACTTCGAATAAAGTATTTTTAGATCATTTTCATATAATAAACATCTATACGAAAATTCCGATTTCATACTTACATGGTTGGGAGACGTATTTTTTAAGTTAATGGGTTAACTTTTTTACGCTCGCTCTCGAAGTAAGCTAATGCTAATACTTAAAAGGGTTAACGAAGCACATTAGACTGTTTTAAAAATTCTGAAATGCTTCTTTTTCAATTTTCTTCTATGACATTTATCGACCTTTGAGCTTTAATATAAAACCAGGTTCTGCCGAGCCAAGTGCGCCTGAAATGCTCTTAACTTCCCAAAATTGAATAAGAATACAGCGAATCAATTCATATGCCTGCTTACTAGTATAGTCTCTCAAGATTAATGATCTATTTCCTAATACTTTCTCTCTTTTGTTTACCTTACACTACGTGTAGTTCAAGGGTATATTAAATTTATGCGGATCTATGCAATGCGCCTTTTGGTATAACACTCCTCTATCTGGAAAAACGCTATAAAAAGTACTTTGGAAATTCTTTCATTAGCCTAATACTTCCCTATAATTATCAGGGATTTGTGTCCTGTTCAAGAAGACAAATTTATGAGGTATCTTACAAGACATTGTATAATAGCGAGAGAGATGACATATTGGACGCATAACAATAAAAAAATCAAGTTGATTACCTTATGATTTTTGTTTCAAGAAAATTTTCTTCTTTTACATCACATTCCATTTTATGTAAAATTTTCGATGAAAAGCTCTTTTGATTTGCTTGGAATATATTGCACAAGTGATGGTATTACTTTGCTTCTAGTTGACAATTCTGTATGCAAGTATAATAATTTCTAATTAGAAGAAGAAAAATATACAAAAGTCAACAACAAAAACAATAATAATGTTCAAGAACAATAAACACTCTTTCCCTACACGACGCTCTTCCGATCTTTATTTCGTGGTTAATATGCGTGTGAGGAATAGCGGTGCAATTCCATTGCCTTTTGTTATGCTTAAGTGCTGAGTAATGAAAACTGAGAGAAGAAAGAAAAACCAAAGGAAAAAGCTATAGGACGCAGATTCTAACGGAAACCATTTGAATATAATTATTATTATTATTATTTATTTATTTTTATTTATTTATCTTCTTTTTTTTTCGTTATATTTTGATATGGTTTTGCGGTTTAGCGTGTGTTCGGTGCTTTGCAATGATTGTTAAATTTACGAATTTTACTATTGTTGTTGTTCGTCTTCTATGGAAGTGAATATTCGAACAGGCTGTGATTTTTAGGAACGAGGCGAAAATATTTTCTGGCATTTTTATTTTCCTTTGTGCTTGTTGCACACACAAAGAAAACAATAGACGAAAGACAATAGAAATAAATGCCAATGTTGCTGCTGACTACGAAATTTGATATGAATAAGCTTTTAGGAAATACAACAACCATCGCATACAGCTACGATTGGAACTTTCAATATCCGTCATCTGTATTGTCACGATTTGTAGAATTCTTTTAAGGTTATGGTCTTTGCCTGAAAGTACTTCTCTCTCTCTCTCTCGTTCTCTCGCTCTCTCTCTCTCTCTCTCTCTCTTTCTCTTTATCTTTATCTTTCTCTTTCTTTCTTTCTTTCTCTCTCTCTTTTTTTTTAATGTAACAACTTTCTTTGAAAAGAAGACCTTACATTTCCTTTTTCAATAGGGTCCGCCCTTGGGCGATTGGAACAAGTCAGTATACAAAATTTTGTCAAAATATCTTAATAATTGCTACTTGTATGTTGAAAAGTCCAAAAATTCCGCGAGTCTATTGTAAGTTATACACATCCGTACTCCTTTAATATATGTGCTGTACCGTAATAGATTTAGGATACAACAATGACTAGTTTTGTTCTCAGATCTAATCTAAAAAGAGCAATCAGCGTGTACGCCCCTCCCTGCTTTAGCTATCATAGGTCCGATTACTTTTTGGTGTGAAAGCATATAACTTTTTGAATACATCTCACATCAAAGCTAATGTAAGCTTTTTTTTGAATTTTTTCAAAGAGCTTCTTCGATCGGATTCCGACAGTATTAAGTGTCAATAATTTGAAAACTTAATAAAAATCTTTCTTACTCGAACATGCGGGTCCATGTGACTTCCTATGACTTCAAAGTCATATACAACTTGAAACTAAAGCGTCAAACATTAATACTAGCACGACGCTGCGTAATATCTTTTTCGTTCCCTTGAAATCGTGAATCTCGCTATTGATGCCTCTACATTCTATGATGATGTTCAGAGTCACTATGACTAGGTTACTATTAATAATAATGAATAGGTTCCATGCAATATGTTTATGGAATTTAATAAAAATATACTTAAATGTATCACATGGCGTAATAAAAACATTGGAACACACGCTTACATCACTGGCTGTCTTTAGTAAAAGGTTTTTTTTTTTGTTTTATTTTCAATTTTTCAAACATTTATAGCGTAACTAACAAAATATTTAATAAATTTAGCATATTTTTGCTTTTAACGCATGAACGATCGAATGTACATAGAAAATGTCCAAGAGTAACGAGTATTTAATGAAAAATCTAATTGTTTCGCGAATTTGAGTAAAAGAGTAACAAAATAGACTTTCATAAGACAAATTGTTTAGAGAAAAATTTCTCATTTTTTCTTTATAAGACAATAATATTAATTTCACTTTATATTTTGCAAATGGATGTAAAGAAATATAAATATTTGAAATTTTTCAACCCATCATTGAAAGACGAAGAGTGTATTCGTTTCGTTAAAACGTTTGCAACACTGGGCAGGCATCTTTGGAGCCCTCACAAAGTGTATATGTTCTCGAGCAGCATTAAATTCTAAATCGGGTTATGCATGTCCGTCTGTCCATTCGTCTGTCTGTCTGCGTGCTGTCCGTGCGAAACATTCTCCCGGTTGCAAAAACGAAAATATCTCCTTCAAATTCGGCGTAAATATTGGAATTTCCTATACGCAGGTCGGTATTGAAATTGAGCCATGTCGGTCAAACGACTGGGCCACAGCACAATATAACCTTAAACTACTTCTGTTTTCAAAAATTAAAAAAAAATATTTTGGTTTTGAGCTCGTTGCTTATAAAACACAGCAGATGTAACGATAAAAATATCGATTTTTGTTCTATGGCGTGAATCAGCCACGCCTGCTAAATATTATCGAATATTAAAATTTCGTTCTCTTGTTAAAACGTTTACAGCACCCAGAAAGTAGCTTCAAAGAACCAATAAATCGGAACAGTTCGAGACATATTTGTCAATCCGTCTATCCGTCTCTCTGTTAATCGTTGTGGTAAACATACGCACATTGTAGCAATAAAGGAAGCGTCTACTTCAGACATTCTATATAGGTTTACACTTTTATATTACAAAAATAGAAAAAATTAACCACGCCCTCCCACTATTATAGAATATAAAAATTTACTTTTTTCCTTCCTTTTTAGTCTGTTTTAGAACAACAATGATGGGTATAAAGAGATTCGTTCCCAGACGGATATGATTTTCTTTTTTTTTTCTTGTTTTCTTCTTTTCCTTCTTCGTTTCTTTTACTTATCATTCAGAAAAATCATACATATGACAAGCATATGTTACGCGTAAACAAGGCCGCTGCCGTAACTAATAACATGATGCATTGATGAATGTAAAACTCAAGTTTCATTAGACACTTCAGCTTGCATCTATCGACAGACAGACGGTACAATTTCACTTTGAATTGGTTCGCATGGATAAGTGAAATTGATTTTCTATATGTTATTCGTATTCTAAGAAATTTACTACTGTGTCCAAGAAGTTTGACGAAATTAAATTTCTTAAATATATTTGTTATTCCAAATATATTTCGTCGCTTCTAAAGTAATCCCCCTCAGATACACTATACTTATGCTAACGTATTTTCCAATCCTGCAAGCAGTTATCATGGTCAATTTGCGAAATGGCTTCCAAAGCATTTTTCGATTCAGCTTGCATACCTTCAGTCGAGTCGAAACGGTGTCCCCGGAGCCGTCTTTTTAGTTTTTTAGCAGTTTGGCCCGGCGGAAAGAATGCATAGTATACAACACCGACATACAACAATCGAAGAAAATCTTGATTTTTGAGTGACCTTGGCGCGGTATTTACGGTCTTGTCTCACCTTTAGCACAATATTCGTTCGATTGATCGGTATTGTTTGACACAGACGCCTCTCAAAGTGCCACTGTTTTCGAAAAAAAAAAAAAACAACTCACCGATTTATCTGCACAATTTAATATGAACAGTGGTCGTATTTTTTGGACCCAGTATTATACTCAACTTTTTATGTCTTTAATTAATTTTTAAGTTATTTTTTCTTAAATGTATACTGTTGCCAAAGGTCCACCTACCACTTTTTTCAAAATAATTATTCAATATTATTACTTGAACTTTTAAAATTATTTTTTACGTAACCTATGACTACATTCCTATGAAAGGGATTTTTTTTTTTTTTTTTTTTAATTCAAAGCAAAAGTTCATGCATTTAAGGGTTCAGGTGTTCATTTGAAATTTAAAATGCAACGAGTGTCTCCAGATCGTTGATTTGTCAATTTTAAGAGTTTGCCTAATACGTGTTGCCGTTTAATGCCTTTGATAACGGATTAAATGTTTGATTTAATGGACATCATTAGTGACTGGCCGAGCTGAGCGAAGAGCATATTCCCGATATATCGATATAACGGCCAATAATTTTCAAGACTCAGTAAGAGAAAGTCAATTTTATATTCATCGTCCTAGAGTCTCCTCGCAAAAGTGATAGATTCTCTAACTTCTCGATGGCCTTTTGTAAAGGAGCTCAAAATACATTTTAGTTTCGCTAACGACCTCATCATGAAAATTTTCTTTAGTAGAAATTAGTATTAAATAGTATTAAATTGTAGTCCAATGTGCATTAGGATAAATACGAAATTAATTGGAAATAAATTGGAATTAAAATTAAAAAACATTAGCCATAGATACATTTGCGGTACAATGTTATTAAAAAGCAATACATGACTTTAACTGTTATATCTACTTCCTTATGCGGAATTTTTGAAAGCTTGGAATCGTAAACTGACGGGTGTCGCAAATGTAGTGTTAATAAAATAGTTTGCAATTCTAAAGCATTGGTTTTGGTCGCAATGGATATATATATATATATATATATAAAGATTCGCTTATATATATAGTTATTTCCTGTTATTTTTTCGTTTAGTTATTGTAATGTTTTTTACATAAAATTTTTTATTACAATTCCTTAATATATAATCTTTAATATGAATACATTGTTTATGTTTTTATTCATTTTTTTTTTTTATTGCTTTGTATTTTTATTTTGCATTGACTTTATTCGATATGAAAATCTTTTAATAGATTTGTTTTGTGAATTCTTTGTTTTGTTTGCAATCGTCTTTGCACAGCGTTACACTCTCTTTAGAGTGTAAAGGTCACTTAAGTATAATTCTTTAAGCAAACACATAATGCACATGCATACACATACATGCAAATAGAAGAAGCCCTTACTGCATACCAACCAACCAACATAACTAATAATAAATAATGCATATATATATATACACAGACTTACCCTATAAACGAAAAGCAGTCACGTTTAGTTAAAGATTTATTAGAGAGAGAGAGAGAGAGAGAGAGAGAGTGAAACAATGAATCTATTAAGTTCAATTTTCTTGTTTTTTATTAACGAATTATTATTGTAAATGAGTACTAATTAGGATGCAAATATCAGTTACGTGATTAACAGGTATACGGGTGAGTGAATAAATAACTATAAGTTTTATTAATGATACAATAATTATGTTAATAAATATAATTATTATAAAAAAGAAAGCGAAAGAAACATCTACAAGAAAATATATATCGTATAAAGTGTTCTTACCTATCTTAGTCCGAAAACTGATTATCGAGCTTTTAAAGTTTATTTATTATCTTTTTTTATTGCAATTAAAAAACATGTTTGTAGAGGGTTAACTGTTGATTTGTCGCTTTGCAAACACTTTATAACAGTTATAAGAATCTTTCTCTTTTTTTGTGTATGTCTCTTTTTTTTCCTCTTCGAATTCTCTATTCTCTCTCATTGTATAGTGTATAACATGCTGTATAACACTAACATGTTGAAAGTGGAACATACTCGCACACGTGTATAAATTTAAAGGACACATCAAAGTCCTTTAGATTTTTATTAATATAAAACTCTGTTACGCTGATGAAAATATTTTAGTAGCAGTTTAAGCCAACGTGTGAAATGTTTCAAAAGAAGGAAAATAAAAGAAACAAAAAGGAAAAGACACTGGCGGACCGATAACTAAATAGAAACATTAAAAAAAAGTAAAAAAAAAAAATAAAAAAAAGGAAAAAAGTTATATTAAAATACAAAAATAGAAAAATAATTCTAAATTTACAAAAACAAAAAAAGGCGAAAAAAAATCGCAAATATCTTGCATATTATTGCTTAAGGCATTGCATACTTTCAAGTGCAGAGTGAAATTGTAAATAACCCGCTGTTTAATTTACGTCTAAAGACTGGTGCATGGAAAAATTCGAAAATAAAAAAAGAAAATTTATTGATTAGGAACGATTTAGTTGATCTTTGTTGCGATTTTGCTTTCATGACGCTATATACGACTGTCGATAGATGATAGGCTTGAAGATATTTTAAAAATAAATCTATTTCATGTATATGCACATTATCCTCTAAATATTTTTAAATTATTTACACAAAACAAATCATAAAACGTACACTCATTTCGTAGTGAAATAAACTAAAAGTTCCCTTAAGTAATAATTTCTTTATGCAATGAAATCCTTTAATGTATATATTTGTAAACATTTGTTATTGAATATCACGTTAAAAGAAAAAGAACAAATTTCCGAGATCACTTTAAAAATAAAAAATTACTAATTAAAAGACAAAATATGTATAAAGAAAATTACTTTCTAAAAAGTTAAAAACAAAAAAAAAAATGATTTTTAAAAACTTATATAAAAAATATATATTTATACACTATTTAAAATGTGTTAACAAAAATATATATATATATATATGTATAACTACCTAATACCAGCATTTTTTATTTAAGAAATATTATAAAAAAAACAATAAAAAAATATTAGAGAACAAAATATATTAAAACTTAAGAAAAAAATTTATAAATAAAAAACTAGCACATCAAAAAAGAAGAAAAACATTTTTTCAATGTCAAAAATTTTAACTAAAGATTAAGAAAATAAATCATATACAGATTAAGAAGAACGAGTAAGTAAACATGTAAATAGTATTCGCCATTTCCTAAACTATTAGTATCCAATGCCTTCAATCAATATCGAAATTGTTGTAATGTTTTTTATTAACTGTAGGTGTGGCATTTACATTCAATTTTTCAACGCACCTTTGTAATATTTGTGTTATGTTTCAGATTAACATATGTTATAAAGTATAAGCTACAGTTAGTTGCTATTTTACTATGATAGACGTCTGCGCTTATTGTCAAACTTGACCTTAAGTATTTTCGGAACAGTGGGGAAAAAATTGATAGAGACGAAAATAGTTAAATCGTTCCAGAATTCCACGTTGATCGGCATCTGCAGTGATTACAGAAACATACAAGAACAAGTAAGAAAATTACAGTCGGCTGGGCTCGAATATTAATAATCATTGCCTTTGTATCTTTTTTTTTTAATTTGAGCAAGTGAGAAAAGGTGAAAAAGAGAGAAGGAGATGTGAGCCCAGGATGTATGCGTCAGATTAATAAGTGTTATGCCTTTACCGACTGCATATTCCCTGTGTCGAAAAAAAAGAACTTTAATACTTTATCATGTAGTTGCTATCCATTTGCTCAGTTGCCCAGCCCCCAAGTTGCTCATTTACACAGTTGGCCAGTTGCCCTGTTGTCAAGTTGCTCAGTTGCCAAATTGCCTAGTTGGCCACTTACTCGGTTGCCCAGTTGCATTTACTCAGTTGCCCATTTACTCAGTTGCCTAATTTCCCAATTACTAAGCTGCAAAGTTGCCCACTTCGCCAGTTACCAAGTGGACTATTTACTCAGTTGGCCAGTTACTCAGCTGCTCAGTTATCCAGTTGCTGAGTTGCCCAGTTGCCATGTTAACCAGTTTCCAAGTTGCCCAGTTACTCACCTGCTCAGTTACGCAAGTGCCCAGTTGCCCAGTTATTCAGTTGCTCGGTTGCCAAATTGCCCCAGTACTCAGTTGCAAAGCTGCCCCTTTTCCCAGTTGCCAAGTGACCTGATTACTCAATTGCCCAGTTACCTAGTTACCCAGTTTCTCAGTTGCCCAGTTATTCAGTTACCAAATTATCCAATTACTCAGTTGCAAAACTGCCCACTTCCCCAGCTGCCAAGTGGGCTGGTTACTCAGTTGCCCAGTTACCCAGTTGCCAAGTTTCCCAGTTGCCAAATTGTCCAGTTACCCAGTTGCCTAGTTGCCAATTTGCCCAGGTTCCTTCTCGCCCAGTTACTCAGTTGCACTCAGTTATAATTAGTTGTCCTGCTGCCCAGTTGTCTAGTTTAATTTTTCTTTTCTGTTCGGCTTGTATAACTTCAAACTATGTGCTAACATGGCTATGTGCTAATATGATAATAACAAAGGCAATTCTGCCGTAGTCGAACCTCTTATGCACACCACCTACAATCTTTAAAGAAATAAAATATCCATACTCTATAGTATTAGGTCACCGATCTCTTTCAAGTCTTGTATGATCATCCATAGAGCATACAAAACAGTAGCGAACAAAAAAAACCAACTGTTTACTTCTGATGATAAAGATATCCTCAGTTTTACATTTAACGCATTTGGTCTCTTTTAAGTAATAACCTGCGTGGAAAAACTTTCAATATTTCCACGAATTTTAAAACCGGCAAATTAATATCTACGACCGAAACAATATTTAACAAATACATACGGGTGAGCATACAAAAGGACGAATGAACCGAGCCGCAGCCGCAGCGTTGGGCATGCATGCTAATAGAAAATATAGATTTTATTCGACCTCAAAAGACTGCGCCTGAGATTTGCAAATATTTTGGCAACATGACTATATCATATATTCAATCATTCGATGTGAGGCATACACGTAGTAAATAGTAGTATAATACCAAAACTTTGATGATTAAACCTAAAACAACAACGAGGAGATAAATAAAAGCGTAAAACTACATTAAAATACTGAGAAAACCGCAAATATTGAAAACAGAAAATTTATTTCATATGAAAAGTAATAGAAATCATATAAAGGAAAGGAAAATGAATGAAAATGAGGGGGAAATGTGCTCGCCTCCAGATTAATTCTGCTCTTTTTGTTGTTTGATTTGAAGAAATTTGCTGTCAAAGCCCATCAAACACATTTAGAAGCTTTTGGGTGATGCGGCTCCATCATAACCCAATTCTCAGTTTTGGTTTCAACGGTTTAAAAGTGCTGATTTTAGTATGAATGACAAAGAACGAACTGGGGGAAGAAAAAAGTTCGAAGACAATAGATTGCAAAACTGATTCGACGGAAGTCCACCTCAAACTCTCAAGGAATTTGCGAATAGCTTGGCAGTTCGTGAATCAACTTTTTCTAGATCTTTACATGCGATGGGAAAGATCAAAAAGGAAGGGAAATGGTTAGCATACGAATTAATTGATCTTTCCATTTCGCCCCGTCTTCATTGCTTGCTAGGCAAAAAAAAAAGGGAGAGGTTTCTGTGGCGTATTGTGCCTGACGGTGAAAAATGACGCTATTACGACAATCCAAAGTGCAAAAAGTCGTGGGTCAGTCCAGGAGAGCCATCCACGTCGACACGGAAGGGGAATATTCAAGGCCATAAAGTTTTACTGTGCGTATGGTGGGATCAGTAGGGTGTAGTGTATTACGAAACTGTTACTGCAGATGTACAACGACGTCAATTGAACAAATTGAGTGATGTTTTGTTGCAAAAAAGATAAACAATAGCGGTTAATAGACGCACAGTCATTCTTTTGCATAGAGCCTGATAGAGTCTGATTACGGCTAGTTTAGGTTAACGCAGCATGGCTTGGCTGGCAGGCGGTGTCGCAATGTTCAAGAAGAGTAAAAGTGGGTCAATGATTCGATCGTTGCCAAACCAGCATCGTTCTTTCGACACGGTATCGCTACGTTACCGGAAACATGGGTAAAAGTTGCAGAAAATTATGGAAAATATATTTCGATCAATATATATTGAACCTATTTTTCTCAATAAACGCCCTGTTGTAGTGAGGAAGTGATCAAAATACATGCAAGCACCCAATGTTATTTAAAACGTAAAGCTTGACCACTTGAGTTGATGAAATGATGATTAAAAAACGAAAACGAAAATAAAAATAAAGGAAAAAAAGAGTAAACTTTTCATGCTGTCGGGAGGGATAAAGGTATGCAAATTTGTCTGTGGCTGCAATACCTCCTACACAGATGTTGAAAAGTCTTCTTATTTTTTGCAGAATGATTGAAATACTTTGACTTAAGATAAATTGTAGGACGGTGCATTAATTTAAAGAGATTTAATGATGGGATTATATGAAATGTGATTACAATTTTTTTATTCAAAATATTGTCGAACGTAACCGTTTCGAATTCCGCTTCGAAAGAACGGGCTCTCTTTTAAGAATATCCAGCAGGGTCAGCTAGGATTTGATATTGTCATAAGAATAGGAGCATTGTTTGAACAAGCCCTACCACATAGTCAAACGTTCGAGCAGGTAAGAATCGCAACTACTAAGCCGGTGTTCGCAAGTTCAAATCTCAATGCCATTTCACCAAAGTCTCTCGTTGTTATAATGAGTGGTAAACGTATAACATTTTTCGATTGAACACATACCCACTAGGTCGTGGCCGCTCCTTATACTTATCGCTTTCTCCGCTGTTTTCCTCCTGACCGTTATTGTGCTTATATATCGGTCCTGAATCCTTGATTGATTGATAAATTCTAAGGTGATCTCCGATAATGATGCGTTATTGGCTTATAATTTGCTCATATATGCAATGCACAAAAAACCACATTGTTTAGATTTGGACGAGATCACATATGTTGCGGCATAAAGCCTAAAGACAATGCTGCGACATAGAACTGTCGCAGTATTGTACAGCGAATGAATGCAGCGATAACTACGCCATATTCGGAAAAGCCCTTTAAATGAATCCGTATTTGCGAAACAAATAAGTTGCAATTTTCCCTTCATTCTGGAGACATGTATCAAAAAACCGATTAAATTTATCGGCACAAAAAATTCTTAGAGTTTAATTTCAAGGTCATTGCATAATATGTTTTCTCGATCAATGGCAAAAATATTTAGATTTTGCTGACTTTGAGAAATGTTTTCATCTAATTTCAGCTTCATAATTGCCGTAGTTTATAAGCTGCAAATGTTATGCACATATAAACTTCTCCTTTGAGCGCCTCCATGCCTACGTCGGGTCTTTTCGTAAATGGTAATTAATGCGGGAGCATTCTTTTTGAAACCACAAGAAGCAAACAAGCGAAGCTAGCAGGTCATTAAGAGGACGGACATTTCCGAAAAGGTGGTCATGATCGAAGTAATTGCTGCATTCCGTCAGATTATATTGAATTTAAGCATAGTTCTACAGCGAAATTCCAATAGGTCCCGTTCGCATTTCTTTACTCGTTCGCACTTGCATCGAATGCAAGAGCTATTGCTTTTGTTAAAGACAAAAAATGTTTTGCAATCCCCCAGAACGTTGTGTATCACGCGGGTGCGTTATGCATGCAACAGAGAAAGTGTGGCCCGGAAGTAATTTACAATATTTTCCTGAGCAAATTTTTTATGGACTTAGCTCTGGCCTGTCACAAAGTTGATCGATTCATGTCTTTAAGTGATCGATCAAACTTTTCAACTAATGATAGAAGAGAGACATTGGACGCAGTATCACCATCAACTTGTCAATTATTTTGCGCATGAATTGTACTCTATTTTCATTTCGATTCTATCTGCAGACATAATACTTCTTGGCATCTCATTTCACGTTTCCTTCATCACTGTTATCTAAAATGTAACAAATTTATTTGCTTGTACATTAAGTAAAGCTCTTTAAAATATTAATCAAGAAAATAGTATTCGTCGAACAAGAAGCTTACAACCGCCATAGTAAGTCACTTTACTACTTATCTCCGATAAAAATTAAATAAAAAAAATGCAAATATCTGTTACGCTTTTAAATATTTATTATTTCTTGAGAATTCTGTGACACTGAAGCGGGTACTTGCAAGGAATAAATTTCTGCTTCGTAAAAATATCATAAAAGATTACCGCAATATCCTGTCTGCGTCTTTAAAACGGCAAATTCCACGTAATGTCCATATATATATATATATATATATGTGTGCAATGGACATATATGTATGTACATGTATGCATATGACACATAAATTGTACATTTTTAGTGAACCGTTAAAACTAATAGAAAGACTTTTCCCATACACAGGCATAAAACTTGCGCTGAAAAAACGTCCTTGATCAATATTCTATCGTATGTGAAAAAAAACATTTCAATATTATTGTGGGTCTGTAATAAAAAGAAAACTAAATATAATTAATAAGTAAATAGGGAGAGTAACGCAGGTGTATAGTTTGAAATAATATTTAAAAAAAAAAAATAAAAGTAACAAATAAATAAGTAAAAAACCTACACACACCTTGAAGTGAGTGTTCAACGATTTCCATATGCGCGGGGTAAGAGGGTGCAATCATTTACTTTTTAATTCATTTCAACTTTAAGTTTTTTGAATTATTTGTTGAGGTTATCCTCATTTTTGACATCGTCACAACAATGGCTTAGCATTGTCTATGGTAGACAATTCATGAGTCACTGACTCAAGCTAGTGATAATCAATAAAGACAATATTTGTCCAATACGGTAGACGTTGTTGTGCAACAACGCATAACTCTTTCACTTTGTATGGCACGTTATCTCTTTCCCTTTCCATTGAAAAGTTTAAAAAGTTTTGGAGAAGTTAACATTCACACATGCACTCACACACATTTTTTCAACTCTTCTTGGATTTGATATCACATTTCTCATTGTACAATGTTTTTAATAAATCGCCTACAGACTCCTCATCTCCCACGCGTCAATTACTCATATACTTTTGCCAGTTGAGTATATAATTACCGACATCAATCAATGATTTTAAACCAGGAAAGCAATCTCTTTCGCAAGCAGTGTTTTGATGGTATTGATAAAAGGATATTTTCAATGCTCCAAAAATCTACGTTGCTTAGACTTTAGTTAAATCCCATGTAATTATTAGGGGAAAATGCATTAAGAGGGTTTTTATCTTGATCGCTTGTGGTACATAACACACAGAACAGGCTTAGGATAAATCCACATTTTGGTGCACCGTTCGATTCAGAAAATGATTCTGATGCTAAGCTTGTCTGTCCAGGCATTTTTATATTCAACCAACAGGTCGCAACTTTTGATATATATTTTGATGAAATTTGGTAAACTGACGTCTTTTCGCCCAAGCACGAATCCTGTTGAAGATAATTCGAATCGGACCAGATTTTTTACCACTCCTCATATAACGTCTTATTTTTTTCCAAATCTTTCGACTAATTTGTCATTCTAAATTGATGTGAAAAATTTTTTCGACTAAAGAAATCTTTTTAACCCCTTGCCATGTAACCATTGAAACTGAATAATATATATATATACCAAAAACAAATTGGGTAAAAAGTCGCTAAAAAGTTAAGGTCACGTTAACAGTTTTCTTCGCGCGCGTATCGCGGTGTTAGGCCTTAACAATTTCTTTCACCAAACTGTTAGCCAGGAATATTATTTGGGTATTATGGAGGTGCCAAAATTGATGTTTAGAAGAATCGATGGAGTCTTTTTATTAAAAACAAAGTTTCTCTCTAATTTGAGAGGCCAAAAGGACCTGAGATAGAGCCGCTTTATGATAACTCTGAATCTATTTAAATTTATCCGTCCATCTCGTTTTCTTGTACTCAGCCTGCAGGCCATAATTTTATTTATTTATTTCGTAACTGCAAAGCTTATAAACTCCAAGTCCTTACGTAGTTTACACGGCTTAAGTATTTTACAATGGCCAAGTACTTTTACTTATACTTAAGTAATTAAACTCGAAGAAGAGATCATTGCCACTATATACTTAAATTGGATTATTCGAATAGCTGTAGGATGATGTCGGGTATTTGATGGTGGAACGTGGCTCACTATTGTCTTTTCACTTGTTTTTTTAATAAATGTCATAATAACTGAAAATCTGAGAGACGGTAATAAAGATCAAAGTATTTATGAAATTCGCAAAAATGCAATTGATTGCGTCATGGACCGACAGACTAAACTCATACGAAGGGAAAATAAATTCAATCGAATCATATTTTTTTCTTGTCTACTTTCATTTACCCCCCAACCCTAAAGTTATGCGCATATACGATAGGATTGATTGTAAGCCGAAGAGATTAGTGTCGTAAATGATCTTCGAATTCAGAAAACAAAAAAAAAAAAATTATAATAAAATGTATCACTAAATCGAATCTTTAAATGAGGGAAAGTTTAATTTTATATATATACGAATATATATATTTTTTAGTAATGTACTTGAATACAAAATAATAAAAATTAAGCATACGAAATATCCGTTATTTTTTTTTTTTTTGCTTTTATTTCAGAGTAATGTCTGGAAATCGGAAGTTTTAAGGAAATAATAAACATAATGAATAAAACTTAAAAGATGTCCTTTCTGGCATGCATGTAATTAATGTTAATAATAGAGCGAGCAAACAAAAGAACATCGAAAAGAGAAAAAATACAGTGAAAAAAGTGAGAATCCGTCAAAAGTCAAGGAAACTGAAATCATTTATTATAGATGTGGATAAGAAAAGAAAATAAAAAAAAAATTGAAGAGAAGAGAAGATAATAAAAAAAGCGACAAAATTGTGACACAAGACGTTCAAGTGTGTGGTATTTAAACATAGAAGGGAAACAAGAAAAATTAAAAATTGATTAAAATTCAATATAAACCAAATTTCAAGAATATTTTCAACAACACAGTAGGAAGAAGTATTACTGGTCTAGCAAATATGACGGAAAACCAGGACAAGCATGTGGAGAGAGATAAAGAAAATAAGAACGATGTCAAATTGATGAAGGGACATGAACATGAAAATAAGGATGAGCATCAGCATCCGCATCAGCAGCAGCAGCAACAACAACATCAACAGTTGACTCCGGGAAAAGATCATGAAAGGTATGGTTTTTTTTTTTCCTTTTTTCATTCATTTTATTTTTTTTGTTTTTTTTTTTTCGTTACGTATTTAACTCTACTTCCTTTGTTTCTCGGATTAGAATCACGTTTGCGGTTCGAATTTGTTTTTGTTTTGGTAATTGTTTGTACATATCGATATATATATATATATACATATATATACAAACGCAGGCACACGTACACGTACACCCATACCCATACCCATACCGATAGCTATACCGTTTAGGTAAATATTTATACAACGTGTTGAAATATATCAATAATTGTATCATAAAAATGTGCTCAAAAACGCCTATGCCATGTGTAAACAAATACGTAAACATTTAAAGCAAGCATCTACACGTGTACGTATGCACATCTAAAATCCTTAAATGAAATTGAAGGATGTTGACATAAAAAAGAATTTAATTTCAATTCAAGCGTACACTACACACTAACACAACATAAATAATTTGTTTTGAATACAGATACTTATGTATATTTACCTAAGTGGTTTTTCCTTTTCCTCTTTTTTTCTTTTCCTTTAACAAATGAACTAAAGAATTTTCAATACGAATCCCATCTAAGGTGAACAGTTTTAAATTGCAGTGTCTTTGATTTATGATATATACGCCAGGATATGAATTGAGAACATTTTCTAGATAGTTCGGGAAAATAAATGAGGAAAATATCAGATCCAGTTATTTGATAAATTGTGTCCATGCACACAATTCAATCGTGACATATCGTTAAATGCCGTTTTCGCTCGTACTTATGCCAGTCCTATTAGCTTTGGTCTAGGCGTTACGTCAAAGCTAAACTTAATGCTGCCTCATTCAGAAAGTATTGAAGGAGAATGAGTAGAAAAAACATGTTTTTTTTGTATACATCCAACTCTTTTTTTACACGATAAATACATTCCTTAGAAAATCGTGTAAAAGAAAATTGTGTAAAAAATACACGAAATATGGTAAATTTGGATGTATGTTTCACAACTTTATAAAATCGTCTAAGTTCAGAAAGCCCCAAATATTTTTTCAAAAATTTCGTGCAAAAAAAGTAATAATAAAACCCGTATTACGAATGCATAAAACAAAAAATTTCGCAATCATTCAAGTACAACGAAATAAAGAAAAAATGACTTTGCCCGTAGTAGACCAAATCATTGACACATATGTGGGCGTTTTCTGATTCCCCGTATTGTGTTTTGTTTCTGTATATATGACTGACTGTCAAAGAATTGGAATTAAAAAAAAAAAAAATTGTCTTTCTTTACGACTATATTTTCCCTTACCGTGAACCGTGTTATTTCAAAATTGGGTAAAAAAAGAACGTGTATTTATTTATGCACTTGACTGGTCGCTCAGGAAATGCACCCTACACATGTAGGCATCAAGGAAGTGGTCTATATACCTTTGGTATGGAAGGGAAAATATTTCTTTTTCACTTTTCATACTCACCATTAAAGGATTAGAGAAACACTACGAGTCCAATAGCACCTTTATATAACATATTTAATTATTTGCTAGGCGCAAGGCTCTTCTCAGGCTTTGATTCGAAAGACGTTCCGCTTTCTGGTGAGTCGGTACATTTTCACACCGACCAAATGACAGATTTAATCGATTTTGGTCGACCATTATGACAACAACAAATCTCGGTCCTAGCCTTTACAATGCGTAATCAACGACGGCCACCCATTTTTGTTCTTTTTCAAGATATTTGGTTTTTGAACTTCAAACTTATATGTAAGTGCAAGTTATTAAGGCACATATAGTGGACCTAAATTATGATATAGCTCGTTTTGAGATCATCTCTTACTCAACAATTCTTTAATCACTTGCTCTTAGTTGCGGTTTATAGGCGATAACATAAAGTGTTCTATTCTTTGCTTTGAAGTCCATCGATGTCCATACAACTTAGTTAATTGACTTGACCTTAAAAAAACGTGCTTGGGCTTTGATATGAATATGTCTTAAAGGTTATAAATCATTGTCTCTTATTCATTGCGAAGATGCATTGTTTTACTTTTTGTCAATCGTGGGCTAATTACACCCAAACTCAACTTTCACCTAACAACTAAAAGAATATAACTAAAAATTTTCACTTTTTATCTCAATTTTTACAATCGTAGGAATTCCAACAATAGATAGAAAGACAAAGAGATAAACGCATGATTCAGATGAATATGGTTAAATCGGTTCCGAATCGCAAATAAATGAAGGCTGCACATATACACTCTCGCTATCTTTCTGTTTAAAGTCTTTAATGAGTGTTTCATAGTGACGTTACAAATGGCCCTATAAATCTAGTATATAACCCGATCACCCGTTGACGAATATAAATATTTTCGACAATTTTTGATGAAATGAAAATTGAAGAAAATATTTTATAAATTTGCCGTTATATTGAAACTTGAAGTCTATCATTTAATTTAATGTTAGTGATAAGTGTATACCCCGACCTCAGAGTAGAGATGTAACAGCAGCAAAGTACTTTTTATTTCCTTAACAATAATAATGATAATAAAATTATTTAAAAAAAAAAAATTAACTTTAAGAAGACAAAGGCACGTAAGCAGTAAATGTGTTATTGGGAACTTTAATAGAAGGGCTTGAATAAGTCATCATCGTGATATATCAATACTTGGTATTAAAAGAAGTCCTGAAGTCCAAAACACGCTGCTAATTATAAAATCTCGAATAACTCAATGATATGAACAAAAGAAATAAAATATTCCGCAGATTGATTGATATGTGAAGTTAGGTTAATTTGAACAAACAAATTATTCGTTACGATCCGCACAAAGCCATTTGATTGATTGGTTTATTTAGCTGGCTACTTAAACTTGGCTCGAATATATACATATATATATATACTATTAATATTTAAACGTATGTATAACTTATATAACATATATATGTATGTATTTGTATTTGATTGATATTTGCGGGCACGTACAAATATTCGCGCGTGTGCGTATAATTCCGCATGAAGTGAAGCGAAATCCTTTAAATGACATAACATAATACAGTAAAAGGGATTAACATCAACGATCTCCTATATATATATCTTGAAAACTTTGTTATTTCATAATTAATATTTATTTTAATTTCATTTATTAGCATTTCATCTGACTTTTTCCCACCTATGATTGTTTTAAATTAATTAAAGTGTTATGCACAGACATGACTGGAAAAACAAGAAAATCTATATATACATATGAATATAATACAATATAAATAAATAACTTTTGACATTTTTACAATAATCGCTAGACGATGCAAGTTTTGGTTAACGCATAGCTATATAAAATTTATAACATAGTATGTGTACGCAAGCGATTGCAAACAGTTCATGGCCCAATTTTCATAGATGACAGGCATGAGCATGCAATTCTTCTTATACTGACATTTCTTTTACATATATATATATAATAACCTGACAGTTAACTAAATGCATTGTGACTTTCACGAAAAAAAAAAACAAAACCCCTTTCTTTTACGTCCAAGATATATATTCAAAATGATGATGATATGTTGAGCTTAGAAAAGCCTTGAGCTTTGCAACAACAATAGAAAATATTCCAAAAAATCTTTACTCGGATCTTTGCAATTTTCATTCTTAGGAAAAGTGAAAAGTAATTTAATCGAAATTTCGTAATTGTAATATTAATTTTAAGGTTATGAACCTTTCACAATCCAGAGTTTATCGATTGTGCAACACTAGAGCAAACTGTGTTGACAACACAGCTATATATTTCGCCCAAATCTCGCAATTTTAATGCACTTGCCTCACGTCCCTTAACCCACTTGCCGCACGTTTTGATCGTCTCATAACGCGAATATGAGATCAAGTACATCTCGCTCAATATATTATATAGAAAAGTTACGAAACTTAAATCGGAAATCATCTCTGCAACTGTCAATATTATCTACAGTTTTGTGTTTTCAAACTTTCTGAAATGATAAATGAACTGAGTGACTGAGTACAAGAAAGTCATAAATCACCACAAATCAAAGCAAAGAGAACCAAAGTTCAAAAACACAACTTGATAGAAGAAGTATGTGTGAGTAAAAAAATGATTCGAAGCCTACATGCAACCAGTAGTTAGTTATGAAAGAGGCTAAGGCATGTAATAGGGGTGAAGCGATTTGGTTAGGAAAACAAGTGCAAACGAAAGTGGTTTGGTGTCAGTCACTCCAAAGACTGTATTTTTTAAAAACTTCCGATAAACTGAACGTTCAGGCAAATTTCAACTTTTACATATACTGCTTTCCAACTTGCCATTCTTTACGCAATGTGATTTACCAGCCCGTGTGGCAAGTGCGGCCATCTTGCTGAAAATAAACAACATCCACATGAAAACAATTTATTCGCTGTGACCATTTTCGACCGTGACAAGCTGAATTGAACCGCCGGCCTAAAAACCGTCCCAAGCCTCTAACTCATTGTGGTTTAACTGGTTTTTTCCTATGATCAGCCACTCTGAGGACGTCCCCAATGCACGCAAGCACGATGGTGGTCAGGAAGGGTTTTTTTAGTTAGAGTAGGATGGAAAGAGGGAGTGGCGCCGGTATACGTTTGACTTAAAAACGGAAACACCAGGCACGGTGGGAAAGACTACTGCTCTTAGGTTGTTTCAGAGGCGGGCAGTGTGATTGAAAAACGATGAGTCGTTCGTATGATATGCAGGCGATTCCAGGGCGAGTAGGTGGGAACACTGAGAAATCTTTGTGGTCCCAGATAAGGACTTAAGTGATGAATATATCTTTTCCCTCTTTAGCACATTTGCCCTGGATGTACCTATACGTCAGCACGGCACAGCCCACATTACACCGATGCTCGAGATAATCGAGAATTTTGCTTATGTTCATGGCTAGAAAAAGGTCAATAACTATTTTACGAGTTTCTTTGAGAAAATCATTTAAATATTTATATATTAAAACGTTTAAAGATAGTTAGGGGAAATGATGGGGAAAGGGTTGTAGCATTATTTATTAATCAATATATATATTAAAATAATGCGGTGTTGTTAAGTTCGTTTTAAATCGGACATAAACTTCTTTTTGCAATGACTCAATATAAAAATGGATTAATAAAATTTACATTACAACATACCAGTTGTTATAAGTAATAAAAATATTCATAGTCTACGCCCACATATATGCATTCACATATACATATTTGCCCCCATATATGAAATACGTACATACAAGTCCGATTACGACGTGACATTTATTCTACAAAATTGCAACAAATATAATAAGTTTTTCATATATATATACATATGTATATATATATATATATATATTCATGAATGATAACAATGCTATGGTATGGTTATATATACGTGTTTGCATATGAATACGGATATAAATAACAAATAAAACACAAACTTATTCAATGTCATCGTATTAAGTGTACGTATATTGATATGCGTGCATAACAATTTATCGTGTTTAGGGAAAAAATCGAATGACGAATAATCCGATGAGCATAAAAGGGAAGAAAGGAAGAATTTTTAGAATGCAACATTTCACTTCCCAAATACATTTTAGTGTTGACAAGCATTTTATTAAATGTAGGCGTGCCAGAAGTTCGTACTGGGACCAAGGACATTATTACATTCATTTACACATCCCTTAGCTAAGTTCATAAAATTTACGACTGCCACGTCCATGTTTGCGGGTTCAAAACTCAGTGCGGTCAACCATTCTCTATAGTAGCTATTTATACAGTTGTCATTTATCGGCACTTTAAGCCTAAAAAAAATATACATATATATTGTAAGAACTTTACTACTACTACTTCAACTTTGCCGATGCTTCCGAGCGATACTCTTCTCTCATTATATAATATCACAAGTTCAACACTCAGGCCTGTCAAGACGGTGCGCGCGGATTCAAATCTCAGTGCGGTAAACCATTCTTTATATTAGCTATTTATATAGTTATCACTTCGATGGTACAACAAAAAAAAACCCATGCTTTGATAAACTGTTATAAAAAAATCTTATAATATTTAGAATGTCGCGACAAAGATCGTTCGGTAGAAGCATTTGGCCGTTCAAAATTTGCTGTGGAATATTTGGATGGGATGGGGCGATTTTTTGAACCTCCTGCCATATAGTCGTTCTTGCGAAAACTGAAACTGGTAAAAGGCCTAATTTTGTCCTTACTAAATTTGGACCACGTAGATCTAATTTTTCAATTCCAACTCATCTAAGAGTTTTAATAAAAAATAAGGCTCTATATATGTCGAAAATGTCTGATTTTTTGATATTTTATGGTGATAATCTCGTCCTTAGAAAATCAAATATGGGTTATTTGGATCCAAAAAAAAAAAAAACATTTTTTAATATTCACACATATAGAGGCTCTCATGATAGCAAGCTCTTCTATGGCGACAAAGCCTAATTCGCCGTTCATTATGACAGAAGGAAGTGGAAATTAGTGAAATCTTTGAGAAGTAAATTGAGTTCGTCAACTTTAGGAAACGTTGCCGTTTGAGTATTTTCTAATATTAGGACTTTTATCGCCATAAAAATAATGTATAATTTTTGGGTACACTATTAATTAAGGCAAGTGATGTAGGTTATCTAATGATCCGCCTTGCTCGACTATAGCATTCTTATTTGTTTTCCTGTTCGAAAAATCGCAAAAGATTGCCAAAAATGTCAATTTTGAGTGTGTTGCGCAATACTTTGTTTACAAATCCTTCTTTAAAAGCTATTCAATGAGTTCATCATTTCTCTAACATTTGGATACCTATTGTTATGGAATGATATTTGTCAAGATCATCAATGAATTCAAATGTTTTTTCCGGAAAGTTGCTTTTGACACTTGCAAGCAGGTAGTAGTCGGTATATCTACTGCGCCTTTTTATATGTATAGGGTGTCCCAAAATTTATGCAACATTTGAATTTGCCGCCATTTATGAGTTAAAGTCTTGAACACCCCCCTTGGCAGCTGACAGTTTACAATTACCACACATGGACCATTACGCGAGAGAGCATCGCGCTTTTATTGCTGAACAATATTTTAAAAATAATGAAAATTTTGTCAGACTTCTTCGAAAGTGAGTTTGGTCAAGCAATGACTAGTACTGATGGCCCAGTTCTTTCTCCCTAATTGAGATGATGTTGATATGCCGGTACCTTATGCCATACGTTCCCTAAAGCAATTCAATGAGATATTCTCTCGTTTCGGTGAAAGAGTGATTATGTCCATGCAAAGCCATGGTGCTATTCCATACATAACTCTCTCCCATAGATATTATGAGTCAATAAAAGAATTACAATAACTCTGTTTTATGTTTAATTGCGTAAATCTCGGGACATCCTTCATGTATATTTATTTATTTATTTTAAACAATGACCATAATTAGCTGCTTTCGTTATGTATTAAGTGTATGCGGAAAAAACTTTGCTTGACTTTGTGCACTACTGTACCCACGTACTTTTTTTTCGTGTTTTTGTATAACGAACCATATCATGATGATGATAATTGTTAGTCGCTTATTAGAATCGTGGGAATAATTAAAATGGTAGCGATTATGCTTATAATTTAGATTCATTTCTTCATCGAAACAAAGTCGATAAACACATAAAATATTATACAGAGATGAACTTTCAAAAGATAAAAACAAATTTATTTATCGGTACAAGTTTTGCATAAACTGTGGCACGATTGCTGTTCTGAAATGATATGCATACCTCCTCGACGTATCTTCGTCTCAAATTTTGTATCGATAAAATGCTTCCCGTCCAAGATACGCGATTCTTTTCTGCCTGCGCGACTGTGATCCACATCTTGGTATGTTTCATTATAAAAACAAAACGGATTCATTTACACATTTTTTTTTTTTTTACTGATACGTATTAAAGTAAGGTAAAGTAGAAAAAAACCCTCTTGATATGTAATATGAAATAGTCTACAAATGTAAGTTCAAAGCTTAAATGAGCCCCAAGGGTTAACCTTGGCAAGATTAGCAATACCTTGTAAATCACCGGCTTAAAGGCTTAAAAAATATTGCCTCCACATTTGCTTCTTCGAGACTAAGTACATGTTTAAATGCAATCATGCAATCACCGATCCTTTTCTTTTGAAAAACATAGGTGTTCTCAGTTCACATGGGACTGTAGGTGTGTCCTTCGGCCGATTTGGCTCATTTTTCAATACCAACCCGCGTCCAAGAACTTGCAATGTTACTGACGTAGGTAGCTTTTTTTTTGCGATTAAGAGAATATTTACCACAGACATTACAGACAGGCCGACAGACAGACATGCCTAGAATTTGACGCTGTTCAAGTATATATTTTATGGGGTGCCTGGAGCTTTCTTGTGGGTGTTGCAAATGTTTTGCCAAAATTAATGTACCCCTCATCCTTCGGTGATAGGTATAAAAAAAAACAAGAAAAATAGTCACGTTAGGAAGGAGAAATCATAATAAATAGATGAGATCGTAAATCTATAAACAGAACGTGTAATTAGCATTTCAAGTAAAACAACGAGCGTTGCCTTTTAAAACTAATAATATGTCAATGACTTAGACTGTGTCTAGAAATTTGGATGAACTAATGTAACGAATTTCAAGGGTTACCCTAATGCAATCCTTTCAAGTTACAATAATTAAGGAGACCTAACTCCATCGTTGCATATCTGACATGCCGCTTATTTAAAACAGTTACATATAATACAGAAAGCTTCAAGTTTTTTTTATTCATTATATCAACGGGGTTTAAATAAAAAAAAACAAACAAAACATTACTTGTTCCTTTCAATATATGACAGAGGATTGGTAAACATATTCATGAACCGATTGTCACGAAAAATGAATTGCTTTATTAACCTACGGTTTGTTACATTTATTGCATAACAATCAATATTTGTTCCTTAGCAATAAAGAATGAATTGCTTCATTAATCTCCTTAATCTTAAGGTCTACGATTTATTATAGTAACCAATATTCATTTGTCAGTTTGAACAAAACATAATAGCAAAACGAAGTAGATTTCAAAGCCTTTGACAGACGGAGTTGAAGAATTTTTTGAATGAAACCTTTGTATCTCGCTTGATAGCAAACTATTTTGAAAAATGAATTCAATTTCAACATTTAAGAAAATTATGTTCGGCTCCAACCGAATTTTTTACACCCGTTGCCGCTATGCTAAAAGAGACTTAAAAAAAAAAAAAAGGAAAAAACTAAATATTCTTACTTTATAATATTGCGTGGGCGTGGCTGATTTTTTCAATTGTTTGTAAAATAAAAATGGAAATTGATGTCGTGTGTCTGGAGCAGATATCTGCTGTTTTGCGACCATTTGAATACGTTCACCACCGCAATCAACAGGCAGACGCACAGATGGACTGACAAATATTTCTAAAACGGTTTACATTTGATACTAATCAATAATATGTACACATTGTAGGGTCTCCGATACCTGATAACTCCTCCGAAGAATGAAGTCTTAGTATCCAATATTGACGATTAGGTGCGGCCGCGTTTTTCAGTTTTTGTACAGGTACTGTATAATCGACCATTGAATATTAATGCACATTTTTATGGTTGTATAAGTAACGAGCAAAACTCAAATTTTTTTTATATTTGAAAGCAAAGATGGCCTCAAGTTATGTGTCATTGTGGGCGTATCCTTTAACCGATTTCGCCCACTTTCAATATCAATCTGCGTTCACGAGCTTCCAATGTTGTTGAAGTAGATAATTTTCTTTTTGCGAGCAAGAGATCGTTTACCACAGGCATTACATAGATCGAAGGACAGATGGACACGTTTAAATCAGTTCAGAATTGCCGCTGTTCAAATATGCAGTGTGCGACTTTCCTCTGGGTATTGGGTATAAAAATAAAAATATTGAAACATTATCCGGGAATTAATATTACTGAACCTATTTGCCCCTTAGAAAGGCTAAGAACTTTTACACGGAAGAAACCGCGAAAACTACATCATTATCGCAGAAATTTGACACAACACATTTATATATCCAATCACTATTCTGGACCGATTTTCCTCATAAAATACTCAATATTTGACTTGGTTGTTATCTAAAGGCTTAAAAACGCTTCAATATTGAATGATCAATGGACTTTCGCAGATCAATCAATTTAACCTTTTTCGAACTTTGCTTCGAGTTACGTTACACGTTATGCGTTATGTCTTCGACAACACCAAAGATCATAACCTTGTTCATTATCGTTCTAGTATCCCCGACGTCTGCTAATAGCTGATGATACAAAAAGCGACCATTCATAAACTAAATTTCGGACAAATTGATTCAGTCAATCATCCCATTTGGCATCATATTCATTCACAGCCGATTGAGCATCATCGACTCTTTTTTTCTCTTCTAGCATCAGATTTATTATCTCATCTTTGTTCACTTTAGGGTTTATCCGTTTTATGCTCCTGCATAAAAACACGCATGACGAACACGGCTGTTAGACCGCAAGACCGTTTTTTAATTCAAATATCTTCCGCCATTGCACACACTTTTATTATGTAATCAATGTTTTAGAGAGGCTTCAAGAAATCAAGTTTTATGACCGTAAAAATAGTTCGAGTCAAAACATTTTCAATACAGTTTGTATTTAAACTCAAAAACGTATGGATAAAAAGGCCTAAGTTGTACAGAAGGATTTATGATGAATTATTTTATATAAAATATATATTTATGTGAAATTGTTGCAATATGTTGCATACGTTTGCGCAACTTTAGTATACCTTTATATGATAAGTAATATTTGATACAAAAAAGACATCGCATTATGCTATCACTATGTATAGAGTGGTGGTTAGGAAATTCATCCCTAAAATAGAAATACCGAAGATGATAAGAGAAAATGCCATCCACCAAACAATAGATGATAAACAAGTTATTTTATTGTTAGCCACAACTCATACCATAATATGTGAGCAATCTAATAGTCAACATAACCACAAGAACACATGTTTTCATATATTCTATCTTTCTATTGTGAGGCAATGGCATTATATAGCTCTCTCAGAAGCTTGACTTGATGCGATAAGGTTTGCCAGATATTGGATCTTTTAATGTATAGCGTTGCTATGCAATTAATTTAAATTTTATCCAGATGTAATAATGTTTCTGTAGAATTTCATATAGAACTTGGATAAAAAGAATTTGACAAACACACATACACACACACAAAACGTTTATTGAAATTACTTTTCTTTTGATAACAATAAACGAGTTACTACTAAACGGTAATATAACCTTATAATTACACTTTGTTCTAATTCATAATAAGAGGACAACGACTACTAGCTATATAATGCTTGCTTCCGCCATTTATTACCGCAAACATAGAAACTAGCATTTCGAACTTGGCTTCACTGCCGTGAAATCTATAATTTCTTTGAATTTAAACTTAATATAAAAAAAAAAAAAAAACCACCAAATCTGATGAAAGATTACAAACGTTTTGCTGAAGTTTGGCTCCATAGTTCAACTTCGTTTTAATTTCACTTTTTCAGCATGCTTTCTAGTGCATTTGTCTGTTTTGTAGGGTAGAAAAATTTAGAAACAGTTGTTTGTTGCTTACTACTGGCACGTTTATCATTAACTACAATGCAAAAACTTGGCAACATTTAGATCTAGATCTAGATGTGTTACCTAGAATTCCTAGATTTCTATATAAAGCCACTTTAGTTCCATAAACTGTTACATATTTATGGGGAATCCGATTCGATTATTACTGTTGCAATTGACACGATGCTTCCGAGTTCAAGTAGGAAGCGATAACTAATTCACTTCGAATGTCTACCAAACTCGATTCACAGTCGATTTTCAATTCCAAACTTTAATTTTGTTGTTTATTACGGGAGAGAGAGATTACTCGTCCACTGCGTTTACTTGAGTTCTTCCTAATACTGATTTCCTTGGCATAAAAGTTAGAATTTAACTGATTTATTCCAAGATCATAAATGTAAATGTAATATTACGCCATCAATGACAGGTTCAGTCATTGCTACCTAACCGCGTCGACTGCAGTTTGCGTACTTGAAAATTATTTATATAGAATTTTTTGCTTGCAAGTTTATGTTTTCATCTCATAGGTCGTGGATTTGAGGAATGTATGTATATAGACCATGTTTCCATTACATAAATGTGCTTTAATAATGCATTCTAACTTGACACATCTCTACATCTTAACTCGCTGCTAACTAGCATTGTTAGTAATAAATCAAATGTACGTCAAGTTTACCCATTTCTCCTATAACCTGTACAACGGTTTTCACACACATAAGCTCTTCCGGCAAACCATAACGTAAAACATTGCAATGTGTATATATATATATATACACTTTATACCTATTTTTTTTGCAATGGAATTAACTATCACATGTTTATTTGATAATTTGTTACTGTATTAATTATCAATTAAGGAGTTCAAGTACACGCATTGATATACCAAACGCTGAATGTAAGCGTTGCCATTACTAATTATAAAAAGTAAGAAAATTATATTCGGTCGTGAGGGGATCTTTTATACTCATCCTCCACCTAAAAAAAAAGAAGGAGAAGAACTAAACTTTTATACACTTTAATATTGGGTGGGCGCGTTCGTTTTTTTTTTCACTACTTTTCGAAAAAAAGCGGAATTTTGTATGATATAAGTGTTGTACTTTATGAGTAAGAAGTAGGAGAATGTTTACCACCAGACACTACTCAGTTGTGCAAATGGACAGATGGACAGATAAACTAACGTACATGCTTAGGTGCATTCCAAATTGGAAATTGCCCAAGAATTTATATAGTTTATGAGGCTTTTGAATCCGACTTCTTTGGTTTGTAGACGTTTTGAAAAAGAAGTGAAATGATGATCCATTATCAAATTAAGTAGGCGTGGCCGATTTTCAGATTGTTGTATAAGTATTACAGCGTCGCCCATAGAATATATATTCAAATTTTTGTACACATATCTGCTATAGTTTGTGAGTAATGAGTAAAAAGCCAATTTTTAATTCCTTTCAGAAAACAGACTTGCCCACATTTTACGTAATACTGTAGGCGTATCCTTTGAGCGATTTGGCCAATTCTCATTACCAACTTGGATGCAAGAACTTCCAATGTTTCTGTAAAATTTGAAGTCGATGACTTCAGTTTTGCAACCAAGCGAATGTTTACAGCAAACACTACACATACGGACAGACGGACAAATGGACAGACTTAAATCAGTTTAGAATTTGGCGCTATTCAAATATACACTTTATGTGGGCTTTGTTTTGGGCGTTGCAAACGTTTCGATAAAATGAATATACTTCTCATCCTTCGGTGATAGGTATACATGGGAAACAAAACCTGTGACTAGTTATACTCTGAAGAAAAATAACATTTTAAGTACTCAAGCAAACGTTTCCAACACATGGGTTTCCAGTTTATCGACTTTACATAACGTGTTGTTTAGTAGTGTTAAGATATAAAGTATGAAATAATACGAAAATATAAAATTTTATGAAAGAACTTAGTTTTGTATGGATTATCTTTTAATTAAAGTTAAGTGAAAGTTAAATATTGGGATAAAAAATAAAAAGTAAATTTTACAGAGAGAGAATTGAGATTAAAATTTGCAATTAAAAGTAAAAATAAAAAGTAGACCAAGCTTGACATTGAATACGCTGCGCTACTTCACCTAAAGCCATTGGTCCTTCGTTTTCGTGACAAAAGTTATAAAAGTAGTAACAGGTGTACAAGCAAATTGTATTTAAAATTTACTTGTTACGAAGCTTACTAATCAAAATATGTACCATCATTATCTACAGTGTTTCACCATTTATCGGGAAGCGGTAGAAATTTACCGATATAGCAAATGACCCTTTTTCGCATAGAACCGCTCACCTGCTTAATGTGAATACATCGATGCGGGTAAGTGGTAATAGGAAGGGTAACTGGTCATGTCAGGAGACTATATCGCATGCGATAAAACTTCCCAGCGTAAGCTAAAAATAAATTCCTCGCTTGTTTGTCCGGGACACGAAAAGATGTATGCGAATTTTCATTATTTTTACGGGTCGAATTTCTTGCCCAAAATTCCGTAAGCCACTTTCTAGCTATTTCGTAGCTTACTACATTTTTTGCTAAACTAATCCAGTTGAAAACACAGCATATAGCATCCATCTCTCTCGTTCGAACATTAATATCTAAGTTATCTATACTGGAAATTTCGGGTAAATTGAAGGCATCAGATCAGTTTCATGAAGCAATCAAATTGAACGGAAGGAATTCATTTGTACACCTAGTACTAAAAATTAAACTTCGACGTCGTATGAAGGCTTACTTTTTATGAAAATTCTTATATGACATGGAGTCCAAAAAATATAACTACATAGTCTGATCTGATAATAGTTAATCCTTCACATTACATCATTATTATGGGCCAGTTTTCATCATAAGATATAAATTTTACTTTTTTATCATCGGAAAGATCCCTTTTCGTAGAAATTATTATATAGAAATTGATTCAAAAAATGGTCCCATTCGATCCAAAACTTTCCACATTTATTTATTTTTCATATCGAAATTCAATTTTTATCGACTTCTATTGAAAAATATTAATAATAGCAATTTTCCTATACCCATCACCAAAGGATACGGGATATAGTCATGTTGTCAGTCAAAGTGTTTGCAACATCCAAAAAGAAACTTCAAAAATCTTACAAATTATATGTATGTAAGCGTGTTCGTCTGGGTAACATCTGGGTAACATTCTCCTGGCAAAAATTAAGCTATCGACTTCCAATCCGACAGAGACATTGGAAGTTCTTGCACCCAGATTGGTATTGCAAAATGAGCCAAATCTGTCGAACGACACCCCCACAGCACCATGTAAATTGAGAACACCTCGGTCTTTCAAAAGCAATAAAAAATTGTATTTTTGCTCATTACTCACAAACTATATCAGATAAATATATAAAAAATTTGAACACATATTCTATGGGCGATGTAATACCTGTTCAAATATGCAAAACATTGACCACGCCTACTCAATATTAGTATAATAATATAATATATCAGAATTTAATGTTTTTTTTTTTAAATAATACGCAGAAGCAAGCTTCTGAAACCCCATAAAGTATATAAATTCTTGGCCAATTTCAAATTCGAAATGCACTCTGTCGTGCCTGTCTGTTCATCTGTCCACCTCTGAAGTTTTCTTCGGGCGTTGCAAACGTTTTGACAAAATGAATATAATTCTCATCTTTCGGTGACGTGTATAAAAACATAAAAGTTGAGCCTACATTATGGTTAATTCCAACCATAGCTTG
>CCAG010005732.1:0-15267 GCA_001077435.1 Glossina morsitans morsitans
ACGCATTATACGCAACAACGAAATACGAGATACACCTAATTCTCTTTTTACATGCTAGATACGTTCCCAAAAAATACGTGTAAAAAGAAATTCGTGTAAAAAGAGAATTAGGTGTAAACAATATTAAAAACTTTTTGTTAGAGTTCACTTAATTTATTTCGTGCTTACACATTTTAATTCATTAAATATTTTATAAAAAATAACTTCTACTTTGGAAAAAGGGAATTATATCTGAAATTCATAAATATAAAATCGTGTTAATACAAAATAATTCGTGTAAAAAAAGAATTTTTTTTTTTTTTTGAAAAAAATTCGTGTAAAAAGAGAATTGAGTGTACTTCGTCTTTAGAATTTGAAAAAATTGGAAGAAATATTAAAACGATAAGCAATGTAAAGATGATTAGAAAATGTGGTGACATTGTAAAGCATATATGTCTGCGAGGAAATACTCAATAAGCCGTTTGCAAACAACGGAAGCATCAGCTGACACAACATTATCTAGACACACTGTTGTTGTTGGAACAATTCTCTATTTTCTTTTTAAAGCTAACCAAGTCTTGAAAGCTTTTTAGGTTTCTTTTAATATTAGATTTAATTTCATTTGGATAATTGTGCCAGCAAAGTAGCTGGTAATTCACATAGCTTCAATAGTTTTGGCGTTAAAAGAGACATTGAAACAATGAATGAACAAACATAGATACAGTAAATCTAAAAAGTTTCTTTACGATTAAATATCTAGGGAGAATTTTCGCGTCAATTTAAAGTTCACTTATTACAGAAAACATAGTTAAGAAAATCTTTTATAAACTAAAGAATTTGAAATCATGTCATAACTTGTTAAGCAAACTTTTTAAATATTTGTAATACTGTAGTAGTAGTAGTTTTAATGAAATTGCTCTGTAAACATATTTCAAGGCGATCCTTTTGATATATTAATAAACTTCAAAGAATTAAAACGGTTTAGCTTTCACTGTTCATTTTATGTTTCTCTCACATTAAACTAACTATTCCGCTTAATAAGTATAACTTTTCATTTAATTTAATCATTCAAGAAAGTAAAAATACATTGGTACAAGCGGACAAAAATAGCTAAGAACATATATATATATATATATGCGCTTTAAGGCGAATCATGAATGCTTACTTTTACTTACTATCTTCTAAAGCAAATATATAAAGGAAGAGTTGACTATGTTGTTGTAAAATGTTAGATATGTATATCTACTATATATACTATAGTATATACATATTTCTTAGAGAAAACAATTTCAAAAGGAAAATGTCAATTCAAAATTTCAAAATGGAATATCGATTTGATGGGCATAGACATCGCCATTGACAATACTGAAGTGATTGGTTAATTGATTGATGTTAATGCTCATTCATGCTGATTAATTCATTTTTATTTTTTTTTTTTGATGGACGGTACGAGTAGTGTTTGTATACGTGTGATATAAAAAAGTGAAAATATCAGGCATGATCGGAGAGATCACTACTCATAGAATGTTCCAAAGGCGGGCAGTGTGCCGAGAATGACAAGTCGCAGTAGTGTGGCAGGCAATGCCATGACGAATGTTTCGGAACTCTAAGAAAGCCTTGTAATCCTTTCAAAAGACTTCATTGGTGAGTATATCCCTTCTATCTGTGTACCACCAATACTTGCCGTGCGCCAATGCTCGCGAATATCGGTTTTAACCTAAAACGAGAACCAACTCACAAATTGAAATTTTGCAAAATACTTTAACTTCATTCTCTTATTTCGAGCGTGGGTATGCGTTTTTCCTCTTCGAATATAAATGAAATAAAAAATCATAAGTTAAAAATTTGTATCTTTGCGCATAATGTGTGCTTATTATACCTCTTCGAATGCGATCCTTTTTGCAGTATCTATTTATAGCCTGCATTGCTATTGTTAGTTGCAATGCTTTGCCTACTCAGCTACTCAGGCGGATTAGAAAAATAGGATTTAGTTTCGAAAGCTCTTGCTTTCAAAGAGCTTAAATCGTCCGGTACTCAATCGTGAAGTGACGATAAAGTTGTTTCGTTTTGCGCTTAATCATCCCAAATCTACAGATTTCTCCGTATGCAACCTATCCTGACTTTTGCACATAAAGAACAAGATGAACAATAGAGTAGTTTGAGGAATTTTATTTGTATTGTAAACAAAATAAAAAATAAATTAAGTGTAGAATGTAAATTAAACGTTAATACAATCGCACTTAAACTTAATGTGGAAACCGGAATAGACATATATGATGAAAGCAGTAGTGTAATAGGATCTCTTCAAATTATATAAAATTATATAGAAGCTGCTACCAATATCTTATCCAACAATCATATTATACAAGGATGTATGTAAATCGATATTACATCAATTAAAAGGATACACGAGTATCACGTGTGTAATACGTGTGTGTTCTAATCCGTTTACAATATTGTTCACCGTATCGTATATTATTTAAAAAATCAATCGCAGTTCAATACGAGAAATATAACGAATGTAGAAGAAGAAGAAGAAGAAGAAGAATTCCAAAATGTTGATTTGAAAAGACAAAGCAACGAATAGTTTAGTTCGGAAGTGCAAAATATAATAATTAACTGATTTAGAAGCGGCGCACAGAATGTTGCAATATTTAAATTTTCATGCAAACAAATATATGCATAACATGATGCACGCGCTGCTGTAGAAACAAAAGCGTATTTCAAAATTCATATAACTAAGTGTCTCCTATACATTCTTAACGAAATGTAATCATACGGCGTATATTATGTTATGTTGTAGATTAAGGGAACAAAATCTTGCCAGTTTGACTGCAAAATGGCATTAAGCCGCTGAGGTCACAATTATTTTAAATTGTATACCATTTATATACAACGATTGGGTAGTAAACAGGGAAAAAAATGCTTCGAAAATAAACCTTTCTCTCTCTCTCTCTTTCTCTTTCTCTCTCTCGCTCTCTTGCTTTCTTTCTCATTGCATTTACAACGTTGCAGATGTTACGAATATTACTTTGACTGTTTCGACTACGACTACACTTTAATTCTGGTACTGGTTCTATTAAGTTTGTGCGGATGTGCGCAATATAAAGAATGATTGCAGATAAATCTATCATATATGTATGGCATATTTGTCGATTCAAAATGCTTCGTTGAATCATTTCCTGTGTTTTTGTGGTCTTCAATCTGTCCCTCTGTCTGATGGCTATTCATTCATGCATTCTTCTGAATTTACGCATTACCATTATCGATATATTTCGTTGAAACGTGTTACATTGCTTTTGCGGTCACTCCCTATAAGACAATCTCTTTTGAAAACTGCATCCGTAAAGTGAAGTACGCTACACTTTACTAAAATGCTGTTAGTTTGAGTTTTTTGAGATTTTCTAGAGATATGTTTTGCAAGCGAATCGTAATCATTTTCAAACTTCATCTGTGCAATTCAAATGAGAAAATTGCGCTTCATTTCATTAGCTTTTCGTCGTCTTCAGTTCAAAATTAAATCGAAACTGGGCTGTTTTTAATCCAAAATCCACATGAGTAGGCGAGTAGATAAGGATCGCCACTATCAAATCGGTGTCCGCGGTTCAAATTAAAGCTTTACAGTTGAACCGCACTTGATCGTAGCTTAGTGCTCATTCCATGAAAGCATAACACTTGTCGAATGGGCTCAGTACGTCCCTGCTACTCTCTCTATCTGTTTCTCCTTCTCCTCCTCACCTCTTTCTGATCGTCACCATAATTCATGTATAGAAGACATTCCCTAAATGTTTGGTTTTGTTAAAATTCAAAAAACAAGAAAATAAATAAATAAATAAAAAATTAACTTCTCTTCTGCACAGTGATATCTGGACCATTTGTGTATTTAGTTAGGGCGGATAAATGTGCAAAACTCAAAAGCACCTAAGATAGCGTTACCAAATCCATTTAGGTTTATGGATCTGTATGTATAAAGTTTACCCATAGGCATGTGTTCAGCCTATAAATCGCAATTTTTGAGAAAACTTGATACAGTGATATGTTTTGGTCCAAGGACAGGAACACTATGAAAATCCCTTCAAAGCCTTGGTTTGTCTGGCCGTCTGGCCGTCTGACCGTCTTTCCTTCCGGCGTCGTCTATCCATATATTTATATGTTATAAGGAAAGTTACTCGATGACAATAGTTTGTCACAAAAAAAACTGCATGACGTAGACTCTACATCTTATATAAGTGCTCTCATGAATAGCAATCTTTTATACAAAGTAACGATTTGCAATTTTTGGTATTTTATCGCGACGAGAAATTAAAATAAAGAATTGTATTAGTTAAAGTAGAGTAGGGTGTTTAAAAGTCAAGATCATTTTTGCTTGTTTTTAATCCAAAGTTAATTCCAATCTTTCTCGCTTTAAGTTCAAGTTTATTGTTAATATTCCTATGTTCTAATACATAATAAACAAGAGACACATGGACGCATGAAAATAAATAAATGGAAAAAGGAATTAAATTAAACTCAAACTGCAATCATATTTAGCTTATGATGTCTATAATAAAACTTGCCTTGGTATTATAAACAAGCTGATGGGGATTTATATAATTCTACGAATGATTATCTGAAGGCAAAAAGCGATTTGAAAAAGAAAACAACTGAACACAAAAATATTATATTTAGTAAATCTACTAACCTTTGAAAATGTTTTCAACATTTCAAGATTAACACTTAAATTTATTATTAATTTGTTTTACTTGAAAATTACTTAGAAGCGTTTGCTAGAAAACATATCCATATTTACACGGCATCGTATTACCGAACACAACTGCATTATGAATAAACAAAGATTATTTTAAATCTTAATAGCTTTCAATGAAATTTTTTCTTTGACTTTTGTCAATAGCGAAATGAGTAAAAAGCTTAAATATGTTTATAAGAGACTTGCAGCAAAATTCATTTCTTAATAGATTTTGCTATGAAGACACAGGTTTTCATAATTTTTTAACCAATGTTATAGCATAGTTGCAAAAGAAAATAGAAAGGTTTCACATCACAGACGAAAAATTATTATAACTTGAGTAGAAGAGCAAAAAAAAATTGTTGAAAAAGTGAACACAAAAGAAAGTAAAGATGTTAAGGTTAAGAGGAATGAAGAAAAATCTATAGTGCAACGTATCGGGAACGCAGCTTGATACACTTTACTATACACTCTACGTTAGAAATAATAGAAGTGATAGGCATAGGGATAGGCATTAATTACAGCGATCGTTCGTTACATACATCGATCGTTCAATACAAAAAACCGGATTCAATCAAGTCATCAAGGAGACATGTTGCGAAAATAATCCAATTTTATAGGCAGTTCTTGTAAGTTCTTCCAGTCATAGCCAAAAATGAATTTGTGAACGCTTATCGTATCATATTCTGCACATAGTTTAAGGCGCACATACCGGCGGAATCATCGATGCACACTTGAAAACGTCGCCTAATCGATATACTCACTTGATCTGCAATTCTATCGCGAATAGACGTCGTATTCTTTTCATTCCTTTTACTTTCATACCTTATTATTCGCACATTGATTGTATTAGTTTATCGGGACGAACGTAAGGCTCGTAAAGTCACCATAAACGAAAACTATTGCGGAAAAAAAGAAAAACTTCATAATTTGCGAGTTATTTTTCAAACATATGCCTTACCATGTTCTGTGAGAAGATGGACTGGCTTCGAACGATCGAGCTTTTAACTTGAATTTCAATGCAATTGGAATAGGCAATGAAATCATTCCAGCGAAACCCTCATAAAAGTTATCGGGTGGGTGCTTCATTGACGCTAACATAGTTAGAACGAATTTTTTCCAAAGTTTGGCAGAAGTAACATTCACCGTGCGGTTCCATCATGCCATGCGCTGCATTTGAAAGGAACGAGAAATCTTCGCTGTAAGACCGGGACAGCACAAGATGACACCCAGCCGACGGAAGGATTGAGTTTAATGAAATAAACCCTAAATATATATAATATCTCACGATTTTAGATATTTCGTAACCTAAAAACAGTTACGATTGAATTACTATCATGCGTAATTCTAAGACGATGGATGGCCAAGATTGCGTCAATGTCTTTGTTAAGAACAACGAACGCTTTTTAATTCTGGCTTGATAGTCCACAACGTGTAGTAAATAAAAAAAATTTGCTTCAAAACATTTTCGAACCATACATACATATTTAAGATGGGAAAAGTTCCAAAAGGAGTCTTCGGCTCGGCCAAATGTGAGATTATAATTAACCCAGATTTGTCTCAAGGCTTTCTCAAGAAAGTTGATTATCTTTAGGATACGTTGAAATTTGACATAGAGAGGTTAAGCTATCATAAAATGGTCTATCCGATCTAGTGTCCGATCCGTTAAATATGGCGAAACACTATTTTGTGAGGTGCGCGGCTAAAAGTTAGCCGATTGCCTTCATGTTTGGTTCAAGGCATCAAATGTACGTCAAACTTTATTGAAAACTTTTCCAAATTCCTATCCGAGCAAGTATTAGATAGACGGACAGACACAAGGATGAACGTGGTTGAATTTATCTAGAAGATTATTCTGGACCAATCGATGTATTCCTTCTGGGAGTTACTAATCGCTTGCTAGGATAACCTACATATATATATATATATATATTAGTAGTACTAGCAACCAAATAAGGAAAACTCAAGTTTTCTTCTGTTTTTTTCGTTTTTTTAGAGGTTTATTGAACCGATTTGCGTTAAAGAAAACTTTTCAAACCTCTAACCTTTAGAAAATATTTGAATTTTATTTAAAAAGTAAGCAAATGTTACTTTCATACCATACATGTTTAACTTTGCCATAAACTTTTGTTATTTTTGGCAAGAATAATAAACGGTTCGCCATATTAGTATTCAAAAGTTTTAAACAAACAATACCGTATGTTGTGTCTTTTGTTGGTATTTTGATGTTACACAAATTCATGTATGTAAGCTTTCTCATGCGTGATTATTTAAATCCAGCGAGGACATTAGCAAATTGACTACATTGTGTTCTAAAGTAATGCATATGACGTCATACCGTTAAGTGGAATACGTTTTAAGGTTAGCCTTAAGTTAATCTCTAATTATTTTCACCCTTTTACACCCTATACCAGTCGCGGTAAAGGCATTCAACTTATACCGATTGTATGCAATACTCAGAACGATGTTCCAGATTAAACGTAATATTTTTTTTTTTTTTCTTATGCCAATCAATTCAGAATAATTTTCGGAATCGATTAAAGCGTGTCTGCCTGCAGTCTCTTTTGTACACTGTCCCACAGATTAAATCTATTAAAAATGTATATGTGTATTAGCCCATCGACTAATTCTATCGATGCCGTATTAGGTCCTCGCAAAAATATTGGCATTTCTTTCACTTGACAAATGCATTTATTGAGAAAAATTGCTTCAATTGATTCGAGTTTTGCACTTCTTCAGCATTTCGAAACCGAGTGCCAGGCAAGCCATGCTGTATTGATCTGAACAAATGGTAATCAGAAGACGCTATGTCTAGTGAGTACGCTAGGTGTGGCAGAATTTCCCGTCCGAGCTGCTAAAGTGTATCCTTGACAACTCTTGCAACGTGTGGCCAAGCTTTGTCACACAAGAGGATGACTTTGCGTCTGTTAACCGCTACTGCTGGGCTTTTTCGCAAGAATACATCGTTCAGTTCGTTCAATTGGCTTTGGTAGACGCAGTAACAGCTTCATTCGGTTTTAGCAACTCGTAATACAGTATACCTTGCCGATCGTCTGTCCATACCGCATAGAAATGGCCATGAATTCGTTGCTTGTCGGTGTCGATATGGATGCCTCTCCTGGACTAACCTATGACCTTTTGCGCGTGAGATTTTCGTAGTAGACTCAATTTTTATCGCCAGTCACAATACGTCCATAGGCCCATTTTTAGAACCTCTTCTCATATAACTGTTCGTAAGAAAGAAGTGAGCCTTTGTGCAGGATTAAGTTCTAATTTTAAATATTTTAATATTAAAACCGATCAAACATATCGATTCTGCATATAAATTTACTACCCCAACTACTTGGCCCACATAGGTTTATTTTTCATACTACATCTCATATAAGGATTCTTATGAAAAGTGAGCTTTTACATGAAAGTTAATCTAAGATTAAGATTTACTGTATTAATCTATTTTTCAGGTCTCTTCCCCCACCATTTACAATAACAAGGTCTATAAAGAAAATATGTATAATACTTAATGGTCGGTCATTCTCGACTGTTATGTGTTTTAATTTGCTTTTTATTTCTTAAATATATTTACATTACAACTATATTTTTATTTCTTAAATATATTTACGTTGTATGTCAGGCTATGGTTGCGCTAATAAAAAAAGAATAAAGAATCCATTATAATCTTATAAACTGTGTTCTCTCATCTATTAAATCTAAAAAATTAGAAAATGGTGAGCAGTGAAGAATTTTATTTATTCTTAGTTCCCTCTTCATTTCCTCTTTTCATTTCTCTTTAACCAAGTTATTGTGGACGAAAGAGAAGAGAAATAATTTAAACCCACAATGGAATATAACTGAATATAATGTCAAGCGAGTCACTTTGCATGTTAACTTGATTTTTAGTTTTGCTACAATTTAAACGAGTAACTTACACCCTAAAGTCGTTGCTAGTCGAAGAGAAGCTCTCTTCCACTAACTGTGAAATTTTCTGCAAAGCAGAAGATTAAAATGCATCCTACACATGAGGAATTCATTCAACCACACCTTAGTAATAGTTAAGCTGACAACAGTTATCTATCAATCAAGTTAAGTAAAATGCCAACTGTTAGGTCTAACCATTGCAACCGTGCTTGGTATTGTTAGGTTTGGGTTTCTCGTTGCCAATGTGGTTTGTAAATACGCATAAAACTGACAACACTTTAGGACCTCCCACATATCTAAGCAAATGTATTTTATGCTGAGACTACATTTTCGAATTGTGTTCAAATTTATGAAGCATTTAAACATTGTGTTGTGTTTGCTGTACATTATAATAGAAATCAGTCTTGCTTAAAGCACGTTAACGTATGTCAGAACCACATTTGCGGAAGTTACGATTCAATGGAAAATACAAAAAATATATACAAAAAACCCACAACGAAGCGAACGGTGAGTGCTTCTCTCAAACAACAAATATAAGGATCTGTACAAATATTGAATTATTATTTCAAGCAAAGCATTCGCATCAGCCTTAATAACATTTATTTACATTTTAATCAAAAACATTGTTTTCATTTTTTCGCAACCAATCGTTGTCGTCTTTGCCCCTGACGTATATCTTAGGAATCAATATATCCTGTAGCCAGCTTCAAAAGAAAGCAAATTTGTTTCTCGTCAGATTGTCCTGAAGCGATCGAAACAGATAACAGCCCGATGGAGCTATGCCTGATGCGTGACTGAGAACTTTTTATCATTGTGCAATATAGTTTTGCATAGCCGGCCGTCCATATTAACGATGTTCTTTGAGCTCTAAGTCTCCGGAACGAAATTCGACAAACCATCTTGGCCAAGTCCAACTTTACTCTCTAAACTTTTACAAGCAATCTATTCGTCACTTTCTTTCCGGAATTCATACTAAGTGTAATGTCCTCGAAACCTCTTGATCACCTGTCTTCTTATTCATCCTACACTTGACAACTAACTGACGAAAAGCATTGAAAGTAATTCTCTTATATCTCACGAGACGCATTTCTCATTTGCCAGTGTTGACTTGATATGTAAAAAAGACCGCTTCCGTGAATCCTCTATATATCATGATATCACTTATGCTATAGATTTTGTTATATTTGTGTAGTGATTGGCTGCACGTCTCATTTTTGTTCATATATTCCTAATTTTGAGAAAGTTCCATAAACTTCCATGAACTCAACTAACAATGCATTGAATTGAACGATTTTTACGGTAACGACCCCATATAACTTTTTCAATTTTCAATAAGTCGTTGTATAAAACCAATTTGATAATTTTCATTTTGAAAAAATGTGAATGTGAAAATTATTATTTTTTAAAGCTACTCTCAATAGGGCATTTACCATCGTGCGGAGAAAGGTGGTCTAAAAGACTAGTTTGACATATAAATTTATTGCAAATGAATTTTGATCAAATTGATTTATTTTGCAGAACACTCTTCTGCCTTATGCCCAACGGTTTTATTTGAAGTATTTTTGAGGTGACGGATGCTGCAGAATTTTGAAAAGTCGATCTTATTCGAACTTAACGTTTCAAGATTGTTTTCCATTAATTAAAAACGTTCATAGTGTGCGTTACAAAATATAATCCATTTAAAGTAATCTTAACATTTCCATGGCATCGTTCATGCATTCGGTTTTAAAATTCTTTTTAATGGCATCGCTTTATGCTTGTATTTGTAGTGCACTGTTTTTATACTTGACGAATACCGTACTTGATCGCGATGGAGATTAAACGAATTTTTAACTAAACGTTCCTGGCAGATGTTGTGCCATTAAATAATCGCAAGCACCAATTTTGCCTCAAACGCTTCAACAACATGTTCAATTAACTAATTAACTTTATCGAGAAAAGATCAACAATAGCAGTACGTTTGTCACACTCTACATAGAGCTAATAGCACAAATGCAATTTCATACAACATTGAATTAATCCTATATAGATTTGCTGCAATTCTGTATAGCTGTGTAAATGATGCCCAGTTTTTTTGCGTACGGATAAGTGCAACTACGCCAATCGGAAAACAAATAAATATGTGCTTGTTCGTATAGTGAATGGAGACCGCATAACCGCGCAAAAAACAACCACGCTAAAACAGATTTGAGCGTAACTACAAAAATAGAGTTTTCGCAACATAAAAGTTATTAAAAAGTATTTTTTTATGCGGTGCATAGGGGCCGCATAAACGCACAAAAACAGATTTGAATGTACTAGACTTTGCGAAAGTGAAGTCAAGCCACAAAAGCTAATTCCGGACAAATTTGAAATATCGTGTTTGTAGAACTCTTTACCCGAATTCTATGTGGAGCCCGACAAAAACGACAAAAGCCCGAGGGTTATGTTCATTTTGTCAAAACAATTGGAACGTCCAGAAGAAAACTTCAGCGACCCAGCATTAATTTGTAAGTCGATTTAAGCATTTCCGTTTGTCCGTCTGTCCGTCTGTCTGGCTGTGTAATATTGGTGGTAAACGATCCCCTGGCCGCAATGAAAATGAAACTATCGGCTTTAAATTTTCCAGAAACATTGGAGACGTTCGAACGCAGGCTGATATCGAAGATGGGCCAAATCGGCCAAAGAGCCCGCTCCCAGCATGCCGTAAAGTCAGAACGAGTCTGTTTTTCAAAAGAACTACAAAACTGGGGTTTTGCTCCTTACTCATAAACTATAACTGATAAATCTACAAAAATGTGAACGCATATTCTATGAGCGATACTGTAGTGCTTGTACAAAAATGGGAAAAGTAAACCTCACCTACCCAATGCTATGTTGCGTCAAATTTTAACCTTTTTAATATCTTTATAACGCGTAGACGCACATAAATTCTTAGCCAGTTTCCAATTCGGATTGCATCTAAGCATGTACGTCTGTCCATTTGTCCATCTGGCGCTTTTCACAACTGAGTAGCATCTATGGTAGACATTCTCCCGTTCGCAAAAATGAAGATATCGCTTACAAACTTGCAAAAGAATTTGAAAATGACCCGAATGAGTCAAAAACACGCCTACAACACAACAAGTCTGAAAATAGAAAAAAATCATCCGCGCCCACCTAATACTATAAAGTGTAAAAATTTAATTCTTTGCTTTTTTATTCTTTTTTTATGATGTCGATGAGGAATATGAAAGCGTCGATCACGACCGAATATAATTTTTTTCACTTGTTTATCTTTCACTAGGGATTCATTAACTATTCTGATGCTTAACTTTTGCTCTTTTTAAAGAATTAATTTTGTTTGTCACTCTCTTTATAGAGGAATTCGAATCTCCATGCAAGGTCTGTCTTTGCCCAGATACCAAAAATTGATAAGATATGTGTAGATCCTGAGCCAGCTTCCTTCGGACTAATTCATACATTTTTTACTTTCATTGCTTTAGTTTTGTCGGTATTTTTCCTATTGGAAGATGTCACTAGCAGAGCAAAGTGAGGGAATATCTTTTATGAATACTCATCGCGTCTGTATCACTTTCAAACAGAGTTTTCCCAAGATGGTCAGTGACTATTTATACGAAACTCCATTGGAAATAGTTAGCTTTAGTGGAATTTTTTATTTGATATTTGTTAGTTGTTGTACATAAATGAATCTGTTACAGTCTACGTCATCGTCAATACAATATCAAATGGAATGGTTCTCGTCACCGACTCAAAGTCCAGTCCATTCTTCGATATTTTTAATTTAAAGTCTCTTTCACACAGGATCCTTTTCGATCAAAGCAAATTTTATATTGAAGGCAAAGTCATGTTCTCTTGTCCTCGTCTTAAGTCAAAAGCAAGTTACTACTATTGTTGTCCTAAAAGCAAAATCAATTCTCATCGTCGTCGTCTTCAATTCAAAATAAATATCAATTATTTTCATCTTGAAACAAATCTTCCTCGTTTTCAAACCAAATTGATTTCCAACCATTTTCTAATTAAAACCAAAATCAGTTCCAAACTTCTTCATTTTCAGTTCGAAGCAAATTTCATTTTCATATTGAAATCCTAGTCAATCACGAGCTTCCTTGTCTTTAGTTCCAAGTAAATTCATCTTGAAAGGAAAATCAACTTTCATTTTCCTCGTCTTCAGTTCAAAGTACGTTTTGATCACTTTCTTCTTGAAGCGAAAGACAATCTCCATTATCTTTGTCTTCAACTCAATGTAAGTTTCAATAATTTTCTCCATAAAATCAAAGTTATTTCCGATCTTTCTCATCTTCAGTTCAAAACTAATTTTCAATTATTCTCCTCTTGAAAGCAAAGTCAATTCCAATCTTTCTTGTTTAGAAATCAAAGTGAGCGTCAATCAAGTTCATCTTGAAACCAAAATTAATCGCGATCTTCTTTGTCGTCAGATCAAAGTAAATTTTAATCATTTTTATCTTGAAAGCAAAGTCCATTTTAAATTGAATAGCAATTTTGATTATCTTATATAACCACCAAAGTCAATCTTCCTCGTCTTCAATCATAATTCAACGTCAATCGTCATTTTCAATTCAATGTCAACTTAAAGTCCATTTGACTCGTCTTCCTATTCTGCACAAACTATCTTAAAGGCCGTCTTTGTTATGTTCAGTCCAACACCAATTCCATTGTTGAACCGGGTTATTAAAACCACTTCGAAGGCATTCTCAAGATTCGTTTGTCTTCCGTTAAAAGCCAATTGCATCTTCTGTCTTCGTGAACACAAACGCGTTTGCACTCCACTCCTGTCACTTACGTTGCCATCAACAAAATTACCATTTTCATCATGTAACACACCGACAAACAAACCTAACAACGAGCAGTGCAAAGTTTTTCACTTTGTTAATTTTGAAAATCAACCCGATTTTTTTTTTTTGGGGGGCCATCATTGGAATAAACGTTATCGTCGCCGTTGTTTGAATTATACTTTTAAGTTTCTTTTTGAATTTTTATTGAATTTTTTAATAGTAATATAGAAAAAAAACCTATAAACTTGTGAAATATATATCAAAATGGCGGCTAGGACTACAGCATCGACGAGCACTTTAAGAACATTGCATGGACTTTTCGAATTGCCAAAAATGAATCATCGTCGAGATTTTTTGCGTGAAAATCGTCTTAACCTAAAAGAGCTGCAACGCACTACGACAAACAAACTTACACAGAATAAATTGGAGCAAGAAAAAAAGTACCAGCAATATACGCCAAAAAATCAGAGACCACAGGAACAATACATTATGAATCGTAGATCGGCGTCTCAGCACAGAATTGTTTTAGACGGTAACGAGAATTTAAGAGGAAGAATGATGCTGCGTGATCCGCAACAACCGCCAAATAGGCGTTCATGCAGCATTCATAGGCAACCGACTGACAATGGTTTACCGAAACAACAACAGACTAATTTCGTTCATGATAATGAGAGATGCTGCTTGAATCCTGAGTCATCTGTTAAGTGCCCTCGAAATAGTTCAGTTAAGCCGATGGCCTTCCAAAATGATTCGTGTGATAAGGAGATACAAACTGAGGACATTTGCGACGAAGAATTCCTATACGAGGCCTTAAGGAAGTGCAGTTCAAGCGAATTAAATGATAAAAGTCAAGAAAGATCCTTATCCAGTAATGCTAATCAGCAACGTATTTATGAAAATGATAGACTTTCCCAAATTGATTATAATAACGGCATTCACACCAATCAAATAGATAACGAAGACTCAAAATCTCAACATAGTATTATGCAGCAGCAAGAAAATAAATCACAAAACAATTGTGCAAATGCAGACACCAAGTCACTTCAGAGTTATCACGCGCAGGAGATCAAGTCCAAGCAAAATTTCCAAAATTTCGATAATATATCACTGTACACGTTGAGTTCAAAAGTTCCTTCTCATTTATTAAATAATGTTTATATGCAAAAATCTTCACCACCACCGCCACCTACAGCGCAATATCCTGACGATGATTTCGATGACAAATTGCTGCAATCAGAATATATTGATCAAAATGTTGTTACAGCTGAACAAGAGGGAATGCAAAGTGCCAGGAGTCGTCATACTGTTTGCTCTCAACTAAGTAAGAAATCCTCTACAGGTAGCATACAAAAATTTGGGGCACGTGACGACGTTCGTTTACCACGCTATTTAGAGAGAGAGAAGCGCGGTAAAGAGGAAGAACGCTTAAAGGAATTGTCACGTGATACTAATTGCCCGATAGGCCACTATGCGCTTAGCGAAGAGGAGCGTATCATGGCTTTAAATAGCGCTAAAAAGAAAATGTCTTCTCTCGTTCAAGAACTTAATCATATGCCAATGACTACGGAAACATTGCGTATACGCAATCGTAAAAGGGAAATTGAAAAGGAGCTGACCAAAATTGAACTCGATATACGTCTATTTTCGAAACCGAAAGTTTATGTCCCTTTACCAGAAAGTCAACCTTAAGTTGTTGCTAATTAATCTCGATATGATATCAAAAGCTATATATTTTCGCTTCCAACAATGATCAATATTAACACAATATTTGCGTTTATTAGCGAACAATGCCATTAGAATTATATTTTAGTTTCCTAATAAAATTTGAGAGCTTACACTCACGCATAACGTTTGCAAAAAAAAAAAAAAAAA
>CCAG010005739.1:0-10051 GCA_001077435.1 Glossina morsitans morsitans
ACCGCAAATATAATCAAATGACGTAGTAGACAATTTTTTTTTTTTTGTTTTGACTTTTTTTTTATTCAAATATTCTGCAAATTAATTGGTTTAACTTAATTTATTTGACACTATTTTTAAACTCATATGAACACATTTTCATTAAAGTAGAAAACGTTTTTTTTTTTTTATAATTTTGCAACAATTTAATAAAAAATGAACTTAGTTGTATATATATGTATGTAGTTTTTAAGAGTCCGATGCAGTTGCCTTTTGAACTTTGAACTGAAAGCATTAAAAGACATTGAACAAGAGTAGCTTTGTTCGATTCGTTTTAGGATAAGGTTATAGTGTATAGTACATATATATATATATATACATATATATATATATATATATGTACATATTTACATAAATACACACACACACTCCTATGTCTTTTTGCACTCAAAACAGAGTAAAAAATAATAAGAAAGTTATAGTCGGGTAAGGGCGACTATTAGACACCCTACATCACTTCGTCTAATACACTTGTTATATATACACGTGTTTTGTTAATAATACACTAAAAGTTACACTTTATTTTCATGCAATAGCATACTTATGATAAAAGTCCGCATATTGAAGGAATCTTTATATGCGATAGTATCCAAAACATAGATCTGCGTAGTCCAAAGTCGGTAGGGTTGATATTTCTATGTAAGTTTACTACTACAGATATACAAATTATATCTGTTCACTATATAAAGATTGAGTTTTCGTTGGAACGGTTATATGAGAGAAGGTTCAAGAAATTGCAATTGAAATTAAATTTTGAAGGAAATCATGAAGAACAGTTCAATGCCAATAAACATAAATGAAGTTAACATTGCTAACTTTCTAGCTAACAATAAGTAAGTCAAGTTCTTTACAAAAGTCTTTTAGCCGTGTTGTGTGTGTGTGTGTGTGTGTGTGTGTGTGTGCCTGTGCATCTGAAAGCGACATTTTTTCTATGTAATTAAGTTACATAAACTCTTCTAATTTAATTTTTTTTTTTTTTAAGTAGATGTTTATATAAGTTGGCGTAACTCAGTTTATTGATTGCTTCTTATGTTTCCCTTAGTTGATATTTGTGGATAAAATATTGTTTCGATTTTCTAGTAATTTAAGTATTAATAACTTCTTAGAACGTATTATGATATTTTTTTAATGTTTTTTTTTTTTTGTTTTTATCTTCAAAACTCTTTTAAAAGAAAAAGTGCGCAAAATGTGTAACAAGTCATTGCAACGAATTCACGTAAAAAATAATTAGTTACAGAAATTTTTTATACTTTAGACTTTATATCTTTGTTGATGAAAACAAAATTGTCTTTTTTTGTTTTTGTTAGTTTGTTTCATCTTTACCTCTTTAACCAAAGCGCACGGTAGAAATGTTTGCAAAAAAAAATATATATTCGCTCGTGACTGAATGTGTTATACCCGTCACCGTTTTCCTAAAAAGGCAAACAAAAAAATAAAAGAACAAAATGTTCATGCTTTATGAAGTGGGCGAAGCTGATTTTTTTTATTCTCAAAATAAAAGGAGCCATGTCCTTGGAAAAGTTTAAGTTACTTCCAAATCCTTTTGCTTTAAGTTACTTCCAAATCCTTTTGCAAATTTGTAGGCCATGTCTTCATTTTTGCGAACGGGAGGATGTTTAACACACTTACTATATAGTTGAGCAGACAGACAGATGGACAGACAAACAGGCGGACATATTTAGGTGCATTCCAAATTTGAAATTGCCCAAGAATTTATATATCTTACGGGGTTTTTTTGACTCTGCGCCTAAAAAATAAATTATATTTTGAGACACTATAATATTGGGTAGTCTTGGTCAATTTTTATGCAGCCACAGCAACGCCCAGACAATATGCTTCAACATCCTTTCTACCTTTTTCTGGTATAGTTTATGAATAATGCGCAAAAAAACAATTTTTATTCCTTTTGAAAACCAGAAGGTATTCTCAGTTCGCGTGGTGTTGTGAGAGTGTCCTTCGACCGATTTGGTCAATTTTCAATATCAATCTACGTGCAAGAACTTCCAGTATTTCTGCCAAATTTGAAGTCAATAATTTCATTTTTGCGGCTTGGAGAATGTTTACAATAGACACTGATTCGACGGACAACCAGACGGACATGCTTAATTTGATTCAGAATCTGATGCTAATCACGAATATATATATTGTGTGCAGTGTGAAGCTTCCTTTTGGGCATTGCAAACGTTTTGACAGAATGAATATGCCTCTCATCCTTAAGTGGTGGGTATAAAAAGCTATGGATATCAGTGTATAATGCTCAGTATATAATTAATCTATTTGAAGTAAAAAAATCTTTCTCTCCGTAACTCTAATGAATATTTATTCTAAATATTTAGCGATTGTTTGCTAGAAACCACATGTTTCTGGCGAAAATACTTGAAAATATTCCCCCTTTTTGTTGTTATTATTGTTATTATTACATATTTAAAGATAGTAGCGGTAGGTTTCTAGACTGGTCTGCTTCGTTTTTCAAACCTTTGTGTTCTTACATTACAAAAGAAATAGATTCTTGGGTTAGGGAAGAAAGGGAAAAAGTGCAAAGAGCAAGCACTACGATAGGAAGATCTTGATAGAACTCGAAAAAAACATATTTTATCTCAAGCGGTGTGCGAATGTACGTAAGATTCAAAAGTATTTGAGATAGATCCTAACGCTTCAGAGAGTTCGCCTCTTTTTTCTATATATTCAACCTAGAGGCTGTAAATTGTAGAATTATTTTCACGAAATTTGGTATACCGATATGTGTTGGCCTAAGAGCGAACGCTACCGAAAATGGTTCGGATCGGAGTGCTTTTTCGACCGCTTGCCTTATTGAAAAGTCTTTATACGAATATTTATGGGGTGGTGGTGTAGGGTGTTAAATGGTGCTCCATGGCCCACAATAGTATTTTTAGTTTTTAGCTATTCCGTCGGACCGTTTCCCATATAGCGCTTTATTTTGAAAAGCAGTTAGATGGATAAGTATAAGGCGACATAGGGCCTTGGTCCACTATACCTTTTTCACTTGTTTTTTTATTATAAATTATTGTAAATTCTAGAAAAGAAATTTCTAATTTTTTGCGAATATATCGAGAATTCGAACAGATATGCGGATGGACAGTCGAATGAAATTAAAAGAGCAAGATCTAGATAGTTGGCGGACAACTTTCTAATCTAACTTGTTGAGAAATGATCTCAGGGTAAATGAAAGGTGTTCTTGGGTCAATAGAATCGACGAGAGGCTTTATGCTTTAGTTCCAGTGTAGTTCTCCCTTCCCTTATGAGTTCCGCTTCTTAAGTAATAAATTGCATTAAGAACCTATCTATTGTGGTTGATTTTTTTTTTGGGAAACGCAGAAGAAAGGAGGGCAGCGTATACTTATAAAATGCGATATATAATGTATAGGCTTATCTACTACTTGGGCCGCATTCGTCTGTCGATAATCGACTTTTACGTACTTACTTTTTGATGCGTTTTACCAAAAGTTACATACGTAATGATGAAATGAACATATTTCAAATTTTTAGCACTGTATACAAACACTAATATCTTATACATCTCGTCTATCTCTTTATTTCAATTACTCGATAATTATTAGTTATGTCTGATACGAAGAAAGAGAAGGTAAACACGATATGAGATAGAGAAGTATCTCTTTACGTCTCGATATTAATTATTTAGTGTTTTAAGAAAAAAAAAAAAAGACAAATACTCTCGTCGCGAGAGAGATATACATTAAGCGTTGGTAAGACTTTAGAAAAAATATATTAGATATGAAAATAATTTAAAATTGTCTGTCCATCTGTCTGCTTGTTATTAAAATATGTCACTTTCACTTGGAATGCAAAGTGAAAAATTTCTATTGCATTTGCGAGCAAAATATGTTCAAAGTCGACTCGAGCTCTGGCATATATAGAGAATTATACAAAACTTTCATCGCATATCGCTTTCGATAGCGAAAAATCTTTCAAGTAATCGCTTAACACTATGACTCAATAATGAATTTACAATAAGTGATTGAAAAGACCTTCCAAGCAAATGTTCTCAGCAACATTTACGAAAAGTCTAAGGCGACTCCTTTGTTTAGTAGAAAAAAACCGAATTTGTTGTTGTTGTTATTATTATTAATATTATTTTATGAAAATTTTAATTTAATAAAAATTAATGTAAAAATTAAAGAGCAAATCGCTGGTTGAGAATTAATGGGACTGACTGTATTGTTTATATCGACGACGAAACCTAAACATTGTTCCGTTTGGAAAAATTTTTTTTAAGTTGACTGACTTGACTGGTTAGGTAAACAAAAGCCGCTCTCACTCAAATGTAAGTTTTTTAAGTTTTTTTTTTGTTTTTTTTGTTTATTTGTTTTTGTTTTTATCTTTTTCACACTCTTGCGGTACAAAGTCTACATTCTACTCTTTTTAATCATTTTGTTGTTATTACGTTTATTATTATTATTGACGATTGTTATGATTATATGAAAATCATACAAATAAAAAAAAAAAAAGAAGCTTTTTCTCATGTAATCAAAACAACAACAATAGTTTCTCACATACAATAAATGAGAGAAAGAAGCAAAACAAAAATCACGAGAGCAGATGTACTCAGCTTAAGCCGAATTCTTTGGCATCCTTCTTATAATTTTTATTAAACTAACGACCATCACTAACTCTAGCGCTCGATATATGATCCTGATGAGATGTTTCAGCTATACGTACATATTACGAACGGCTGTAGTTCCCAATGAATCAAAAACTTGAACATTTACGGATCAGGGTTAAAATCGGTCAGGATCTACTTAAGAATGTACTTCTACGATAAACAAAAATCTTTCTGAATAAAAATTAGAAATTCTAGCTCTCGCTGATAGCTAGAAATCTATATGCATCGGTTTAAAGGCTGTACGAGACCCTTCAAAGCCACAGAGAATTGTTTGCCATCGATTCGCTTAGAAGCCCACAACAAAATAACATTTTTTTTCCTGTTATATGATCAGTCAATCAAGGGATGTCTTCTATTCGTGAAATATGGTAATGGTCGGAAAAGGAAGAGATATGAAAGCGGGCGTAGTCTAATCGGTGTTTGCACAATTTCTAAATAATACCCCGTTACCGATTGAGCACTCACTATAATTATGGGCAAAGTTAACTCGACCATCGCATCATCTGAGACATTTACACTTCCTTATTATAAGAGCTAGTTATCTAAGATCGATTTTAAGATAAATAATAGGTGTTGGCAAAACATTCGATCAGCGACTTCTATAGGTAAAAACGATAAAGAAATGGGAAAGAGCAGCGTACTTGAATTCGATGGTTTTGATGTTGATCAACGTTAATCATGGAACCTTCAAATTCGCATTTTCGATAATCATTTTTGTTGTTGTTTAATTTGAAGATATCTGCTGCCGAAGCCCATCAAGCCCACTTTGATAAGTTTATGGTGATGCTGCTCCATCATATGCCAATTATCGTTTTCGGTTTGAACGATTTTAAAATTAGTGGAATTGAACGAAACCTGGCTGGAGGACCAAAAATTGAATTGCAGGCCTTATTGGCCGAAAATCCAGCTCCAAACGTCGAAGCACTTTCGAACAATTTAGCAGTCGATAAATCAACTATGCCTGGACCGTTACATGCGATGGGAGAAGTCCAACACAAGAGCAAACGGACCTCTCTTACTTTATAGTAGATGTATGAGCGAACTGGCAGTGGGGACAGGGAGAGGATTCCTCTTATGAAAATCCTAGTCAAGATAAAATTTATTCAATGCCACCTTTCCACGTTCAAGTCGAATGCACATAAACTGGCTCCTTCTTTCCTCCCTTCTCTACGGACAAACCCTCGCAGAAGCCATTGTGTTTACATGAGTGATTCAGATAAAATAAAAAAAAAAACTAAATAAAAAAAATTTTAAGACACATAATTATCTTAAACATCCTTAAATTATACCCTCTGTCAATCTAATGTACATTTAAGAAGACTCTCTTTGATCAACCAACCATTAGACTTACAATCTATAGACAAAGTTCGCAAACATAGTACCGCAAGATTGCCGAAGCAAGTCACAGTAACTTAGTTGCGATTTTATTGCTTTGTATTGAGAAAACCTAAAATAATTTTTTTATTGAGGACGAGAAGACAAAGAATCCCGATTAACAACTCAATGATCAGCGGAATTTTGCAGTGAAGCGAATAGCTTGAGATGCTAGGCCTTTATGCCTTTAGTCTTAAAACTTATTTGTCTGCCTCAAATAATAAAATGTATAAATTATGAATTCCTTCATCCCACCCCACCCAATCCACCCCATCCATCCATCCATCCATCCATCCATCCACCCATATCCGCTATACTCATTTTGACGTGTGAGTGAGTTAAACTGACACCTTAAATAGTAAAATAAATAAAATTTATTGAATATTTGCCAGACTTATTGTAAACCTGGCGCAGACATAATAATAGTCGATAAGCAATTGTTCTCAACTAAAGCCAGATGGCATTTACTAAAATAAACTGTCGAGTAAAGCGAATAAATTTGAATATAAATTAAATCGTTAAGTCATCAATCCGCTTAGATTGTCAAGTTCAAGTATCAAGCGAAAGGCATGAAAAAAAAGGGCCGTCTGTGCTAAATGTAAAAAACAAAAATAAAAAATGGAATATACTTGTCCATGTAGAAAGCGCGTTGAATAAAGTTTCTTAAAAAAAAAGAAATTTTTTCAAAAAATCTTCAATTTTGAGACTTAAGTCAAATTGACTTATTCCAAGCAGTATAGGCAATCTAGGGTTAAAGAGTTGAAATATTCGAAACTCATCCCTAAGCATATAATTTCTTATTCTTTCTTTCCATCTCCTGATTTCTTATGGACTTATAGAGTGAAAATGCAACCCATCTTTTTAGATTTGCTTTATAACGTTCCACCGTAGTGTGGAAGCGATGAGAAAGCATGAGACCTTTAGATTGATAAGGAACAATCCCTTCTCTTTTTTTGCCCTGATAATATTGCTTTGAAAAGAGAACCTGATTTCTTTACGTTCAGATAAACTTCAAGGAGCTTCTCAGTTGTATACGTATTTCTAGCTCTTACGCATGAAACGACTGAGGGTAGTGTGCTTTCGAGTGAAGAATGGTAGACAAAGTTGATAAGTAGCATAAAAGAAGTATTGTGTAAAGAAAATGAAAATAAAAATAAATCAAAAAAAAAGGGGCGTGTGCTTATGTATTTCAAGCTTAGTTATTTTCTTTTTCATGTTAGATATAATTTTAATAATTTCTGTTATCGCACATTGATTGTTGTTGTTGTTGTTGTTTATTTATTTGTTTCTTTATTTATTTATTTTTTTTTTATTTGCTTATAAAAAAGATTTACTTTAAAGCCACAAAAATGTAGGTCAAGTATTTTGAAATTGTTTGAAGAAACTGATAACTTGAAATTATTTTGATTAAATTTTTGTGTTTTTTTTTCCTTCTGCGAATAAAGTGAAAAAAATAAACGCACCTTTCTTTAAATATAAAATAAAATGAATTTAGATAGTTTTTCATTTATTCTATTTTTATTTTGTTTCTTCTTGCTTCTCGAGACCTTTAAATATCACAGATTTTTTTTTTTTTTAATTTTATTTTTATACTTTTTATTTATTTATTTATTTAGGAAATAAATTCTCAAAGATAAACGAAAAACAATTATTCGTTCGTGTGATTTGTTTTTTTTTGTTTTTTTTTTTTATGTTTAATTAAAAATTATTTTCTATGATTTTTTTTTTGTTTTTGCTATTTTGCTTTTGGTCTTTCTCTCAACTAAGGCACTTGATCGTTAGCTGGTCAAAAGCTTACTAAATAAAATGTTTAACGTGGAGGTCTAGAAAAGCGTTAATGATTTTTATTGTGGTTACACTATCTCAGCGAACAGCGAACGCAAACTGATTACCGTACCATACATACACTCATCATCCTCTTCTCTATATTTTTTCTCGCAAAATTTCTTTTATTGTTATTATTATTTTATTTATTTATTTATTTTTTTTTTGAAATATTTTTCAACTGATAAATTAAATATTGAGGAGATAAGATACTCTGAACCATTGAATAACACTACGATAAGCGGAGGCCGACGCTGGTGGTTTTTACTGATAAACGGTCATAGACGTCAAAATACATTAAACAAAAAAAACAAAAAAAAAAACTCTGTCATATATTCTCTCCCTGTCCACTGATGGGCTTTTAATATCCATTTGATCAACTTTCAGATATGAAATGTTTCTATATAAATTTGTTTAATACGCTTCTTCTATAAGATGATCCAAAAAAATGATTGAACTTAATAATGGAAATAACTTATCTGTGCCATTCCATGATTGACCTGATTTTCGACTTGTGCTTAAGTGCTATCTTCAATCTGGATAGTACCCAAATTCTTTATATGCAAGAACACATGGACTCGAATCCAAATGTAATGTTCACTCGTAAGGTTTTTAACCTGCTTTGAATGAATCTTTTACGTTCTCCGAACGACTGGATATATATTTCTTTCAGCATCGCTAGGAGTTGGAAAACTATGCATAACGCACCTGACGATTGTCAATGGATGATAAACTATGCTTTGAGGGAAGCGTAAACGTGCCGAAACTTTCAACTCCACATGGTGATTCTAGGCAACGATTATTTGCCTGGCCAAGAAGAGTTTAAGGCTTGAACATCTTTAACTCGGCAACGAGTTTTTCTTATAGATAGCTAAGGAGATGCACTGGAAGCAGTTTGGTTTTCTTCATAAAAGTGGACATCTTTTCTTTAACTGACTAGCTGAAAAGAACCAGTCAGGTTGCAGAATACTGAGTCGAGGGCATGTAGAAAGCCATGTCAGTCGATTTCTGCTGATGCACATATAATTTGCGAAAGGATAATGTGGATTTGGCTAATCGCGTTCGTACTACGTTCGTCGCGTACACTAAAACTAAACGGTTTAATAGTCTAAATTTAAGCTCCACGGAGGTCAGGGGCCCAAACCCTATACATCACTTATGCTCTATAGACGATCTTCTTTGGAAGGCAATTTTGAAAGTTTAATAATGAATCCTAACTGCTGGTTATGGTCCTTCGGGCGGAATCGTGGTGGCTGTGGTTTTCAAACACCGCCAAAAACGGTGATAGTAGGCCTCAATATTTCCCAGAATAGGTTTGTTGGTCATACACTTGAAATCTTTCTGGCACTCCAAAGTTCTAAGGATCGTCCCTCTCCGGGGGAGGGGCGGGGGAGCACCGGCTCTCGCTAAAAACGTTGTGCCAACGGACGTTCCAAGGTTAAGCCACGGGGTAAATATCCACGGCAAATCACTCTAACATCGCCCATAAATGAGGAATACAAGGATCAAAAATCATGTGAAGTTTTATGAGAAACGTTTAGGAAAACCTCTTGGTCCTCACTAAACTTTACTAAAGCTCGATTAGATAAATGATTTATCAAGAATGCTTATATACAAATTAGATGCACCACACAATTTCTTGCAAAGATAGTTTCTATGTAATCTCCCGAAGGAATTGCAGAATAATATGTTATTCGTTATCACATAGATATCATGTTCCTCATCTGCTGTTATTTAAAAAAAAAAAAAAGCGTTAGTAAATTCCATATGCAAGCTTATTCAAAAAGAGATGTTATTTTTATGATTGGAGAAGTTGTTCGAGTATTTCCTTTCCTGGTTTTTAGAGCAACAGAAGCGTTAGTTTTACTCATTCGCATGTTAGGGCCAATAGAAACAAGTAAAAAGAGTATAGCGGGACACAGTCCTCCATAAAATACCCTACACCACTTCGTCTTATTTGCAATTATTCATGTAACGTCCTTTCGAAATAAGGTGTTTTATGTCGAGTGATCGAAAAAATGGTGCTATCCGGGCCGTTTTAAATAGCGTTCGTCTTTGGGTTAAAACACAGCAGCGTAGTTAATTTCATTAAAACTTCTTAAAAATTGCGGCCTCAAGATGGACCAAGATGGATGGGACGGACAACTTGAATCGATTCAGAAGGTGATTTCG
>CCAG010005743.1:0-17611 GCA_001077435.1 Glossina morsitans morsitans
ACCCTACCTTATAGAGTATGAAAATTTACTTTCTTCCTTCTTTTTAGCAACGCGGTGACGGCCATAAAAGATTCGGTCACGACCGAATATAATTTTCTTGCTTGTCACTGTTATATTATTATTGCAATTATTTAGAACAAAAACAAAAATTGTATGAACAAAAGTAGTATGAGGACATAGGTTCGGGTTTGCGCTGTGCCTTAAAATACATAACAAAATTTTGTTATCCTTGGAATAAATATTAAGGATGAGTTAATCCGACGATGAATTATTATGGAACCCTTCTGCTTATCGACTTAGATAACGAGTTGAATCGAGTGATATGTTAAATTGGAAGCACGTTTTTCGAGAGCGTAAGTGTGTCTTACCACTGGATTAGCGTCTGGATTAGACAGATTTTCTCTTAGCAAGTTTTGCTTAGCGATTTCAGTGGTTTGGAAGCAACCCTTAGTAAAATTTAGTAAATTGCGAGTTCTTTGCCTATTTTAAAGCTGAACGAGCGGACATAGGTTACTCTGGGATGCAACTCAGAAATCCAGTTGTGGACTTTAGTCTCATTCCTTTGAAAACGATGCATAGAATGTAACAAATGCCATGCGACATCCAACTTTTTGAGTTCTCACCTCAGATCTAAACTCTCACGTCTTGATGTAATAGAAATTTTGTTGCCTTAGACTGGAAACATAATCAGGCTGCTTTTTTTCCAGGCCTGGGAACATAAGGAAAGCAATGTAAACGAACCCATTGCGTGGCTTAATGGTGTTGGGAAAATGCAATCATAATTTATCAGGCATGCGACATTACCAATAACGTCAGTTGTTTATGCTGGCGTCAATATCATCCTTGTTGCCAGACTGCTGAACTGTAAATGGTATGACATACTGTATGCATGACATACAAAGGTCTTTTGAAATGCATTACCGAGTTCTTGGGGTTGAATGATGAAAGTAATAAACGCTTTCGGCCGTACGGATGAAAAGGTCAAGGATTTGTATCAAATTGTGTATCTTCTGATTGTGATGGAAAATTGATTAAAGAGTTTCAAAGATCGCTTTTGGGTTTTTAAGGGTTTTAGAAACTTACGAAAAGCGGTTGTACAGCAGTTCTCGAAGATTGTGAAGAGTCGCCGTCGCTGCATCTAAGGAAAACGGAAGAAAAGAAAAAAAAAGATTAAGAAAAGTTCTTTACCAACTGTGCATCTGTAAGTGTCTATATGTATGAGTAACCATCTACGTAGCCTCTTCTACCTTTTATTATTTTTGCTTCCTAGACTTTGACGTTTTAAGTTGAACGTCTTGCGAGCAATTAGTGGACACACACAGGGCAATTTTTTCCTCTAAGCCATGTACTAGTCCTTAAGTGATGAACGTTGTACCTGCATATGAACACTACTAAGCAGATTCCCTGCTGAGACTGGAGCTAGGAATAAGCGAAAAGTTCTGTGGAATTGTTCAAGAAAAATTTCACAGTTGAAATTTATCTACGTGGTGTAAAGCAATAGATCACGTTTCAAGATTCACTTATAAGTGCAGTGAAAATAGTTAAAACAATAAGTTTTTAAAAATATAAAGATTTCCTTTGCCCACTTACGACCTGTAAGAAGTCTAAAGAAAATTCAATTTCCCCGTATATTTGATCTAATGATAAAAAAAGTACAAAACTGTGTTCTTTCCATCCGTTTGCAGATTTAAAAATCACTTGATTTAAAAAAAAAAATTACACTTTGCCTAAGAAAATCTAACGTGTTTGTGTGCTTCGATTGCGGTTGAACAGGGCGACTGCATGTCCCTGCAAAGTCTTTTTTCAAAGCTGGATTTTTGTTTGATAGCAAAGACACAACCCACAACAGCAAATATGTTATTGTGACCTTACACATTTCTTGTTATTTGGATTGCGGGATGAAACCAAGGACGGAAACCTTTTCCTATAAAATGAATGCTTTTTGAAAATTTGTTGTAAAATTTCTGCCAGACAAGAACCGTTCACAATTGCTTACCGCAAGGTGGCACTTTTCATTACTTAAATAATTCACGAGGTATCGTAAAAACGACAGCCGGATTATACGAAAAAAATAGTTAAAACACGACACATTAAAAATGACTACAAGAGCGTACGCAACAAAAGTATGCTAAAAACCGCAACTAGAACGCAACAAAGTATATTAAAATCCACAACCAGGACGCAACAAAGTATATTAGAAACGACAACTAGAACGCCGCAACAAAGTGTAATAAATATGGTGACTTAATATTGGTTCGAATTCAATTCAACGACTCCTTTGCGCAAGGAGTCGTCGATTTTGCTTAAAGCTTGGTAGGAAGTGAAAATTATCAGCCAGCTTGTCATCTCTAATTAATTACGATCCCTATTACGAGCCTGTAATGAAATTTGTTTTTTGGTCATACCCTGTCGGAATCTTAATGTGCCTAAACAGGTTGAGTGGAGAATGTCATAATTGATATCTTTTTGGGATCATTTCAAGTGACCTATCATCCTAATATTCATTCATGTTCGTTCTATAACTTTAGATGGCGATGTAATTGGTCCGGAAGGAACTCTATCAGGCGGCACAAAACTTCAAGGTAGTAAGCAAAGGTTAAGTGAAATTAAACGCGTGGAACGTGATGTTAAAGAGCGTATTGAGCGAGTAACTTAGCTACTGCATCGCTTTCAAATATTTTAGAATTATTTTTTGAAATTTAATTTTAGTGTTAGGAACATTTTGTAGTATGCAACAATAAGCAAAGATCTCGACTAACAGCTCTCAGTGGTCGTAGATTCAAATGTCAAGTGCTGTAGAGTTTTCAATAAAGCCAGCTGGCAGCCTTTACATGCATGCTAGTGCTTGAAGACAGATATTAGTCTTAAAATTTTTTTCTCTAACTAAATTAATAATAAAAATAATATCCTGCTATAGAGTCAACGGGTAAAAGATTTAATCTAACATTTTTCACTACATATTGAAAGTCATTACGGACTGATCCGTTGTGTCATAATAATTCTATCTAACATCGATTTCTGCAAAATTTCATTCGAATTTTATTGGAAAAAGTATTTTTACCTGTTGTTGTCCTCGTTTAAGTCCAAACGTTGCTGCTGTATGAGTTTGGCAACCACGTTCGAAGATCTATGGTTACGTCGACTCGACTTGGAACGTTTCAACATGATGTCCCGGATAAGCTCTTTAATGTGGTAATCAATGATTTTTAATGTACATCCGCATAAACAATTATTTGACTCCGTATTATAGCAGCAATAGCTATTTTATTGAAATAATTTTAGGACGGTCTCGTGAAAATTCTTTGAAATTCGAAATTAGCTGAAACGAAAAATATGCGAAAAAAATTACGTTAAATGCATAAAAAAAAGTTAATTATATGAAAAATAAGATTATTTCACATAACATAACATAGCGTAAAGGAATAAAAGAACAACTACGCTGTGGGATTCAAAATCATCCCTTGTTACGGGCTCATACCTCTTCCGTTCGGCTGAAAAATATTGGCCAAAGTTGCATGACGCCGTCTTTCCTGGTAGGTACGATTACGAGAGGACAGGTATAGCAATGTAAATGGAAACTAGCTGTTTAGCTGAAGTTAGAGAAAGTTGACAACACTAACACCTGCACACGGCCGACTAGACTTTTTTTGGGTAACGCGAGACATCTCGTGAAAGACACTCACACACACACACACACACACACAAGCGCATAGAGTGCTCTATGAATTCCTAATGAAGCTAATTTGTTCAATGTATCGGGCGACGCGATGTAATTAAATAAAAGTTCGTTACAATCCTAATAAGTGAACTTACAGAACAGTGAATGCATGATTAAGAATGGGAAGAATCACCGAGTGATCGTAACAGATGCTATCGATCAACGCAAATTGATGTCATTTCGAAACCTTCCCGTCGTTGCTGCTGTTTGAAATCAAAGCGCGTACCGTATACGGAAACTGATCTGTTTCCTTTGCCATTTGCCATAAAATCACTTAGGGCATGATGCATATATATGTACATACATACCATATGCAATCTAAGAAACCGCGGAGGACAAGAGTTCCGGCACAGTGCAGCAACTATTTGCAGCATATCGAAAAGTGCCTCAAAGAGTTTATTATACAAGAAAGAATTCCAAGAAGAAGACAATCTCCGTTATCTCTATTCTGTCCGTCAGTTTTCGGTTACAAATTTTGAAATTTTTTTTACACAATCCTTACTCATGCAGGATAGATAGAAAAGATGCTTCTAGTGCACACATAGTTCCTTCTGAGAATCTTTTATATCCGTTACTGAATAGCTTTTCTCCACTTGCTCACTCATATCTCATTCATATACAAATTCCTTATATCCCTAATAATTACTCATTACACGTAATTTTGCAATAAAGCAGAACCTGGAAGCAGGATTTTTCGAAAGAAAAAGAGAAAGATTGGGGCGAAAGCCCTGTATGGTAAACTTTTGACAGTAAACGGTAACAGAAAACTTATTAAAAAAAGTCCATATTTTGTCAAAATTTTACAATTTGATCAAAAAAAAAAAAAAAAAAATGGAAACTCAATTAGTTTTTGCAAATCCTTCTCAACTTTTCGACAAACTTCTGGCATCTTTAATCACGTTTTGGTCGCTAAAATGCATGATGGAACATTTAGGTCGAATTGGTGTAAATAAAAAAAATGAAATACTTGGCCCCGATGAACAGTTACGACGGTAAGCTAATACAAGCCATGGGATCTCATATGAATTAATTTTATTACCTTTCAGATCAAATATAATTAACCAACAAAAAATGAACAGTAATGGAGTAATGACGGCGTCGCATATGTTGCTACAAATGTACGCTAATTAAAATAAAATTTCACTTCAATTGAAGTTGTAACCAAGTAGAGGAACCAATAAAGTCGTGGAAGAATATTACATTGAATAATAGATATAAGGGGTTAAGGGATCTCGCATTTTTCTAGATTCCTTCTTGAACTCGACACACAGAGGCTCCGTTTCTCTCGCTATGTTTTCTCCCTCTCATTCTCTTTTCTCAACTCGTCTCCCTCTCTCTCTCAGGCTTATTCTTTTTTGTCTCGCCACATTTTTTCAAGATATTACAGCCATCTACGGTCGTCCGTCGTTTACTCCAGCATTGAAATGCATAACACATTGAAGCTTATCACCCTCATTCACAATTCATAGCCTTAGTTCAAGTTCGTAAGTTATTGACCCACCATAGGCCTGAAAACGTAGGATACGAAACATGCATAACAGACACTAGTCTGAAACGCAATGCAAAAAGTCTTATGGGAAGGCTAATACTGCATTGAATAATTAGTTGTAGTGCACCTGTAAACACTCCAAAGCAGATAAAAAGTGGGCAGTCTCGATCAACTGCCTTCACAAGTTTTCTCGGTCTAGCTAAGTAACTGTGTGACAGTGCAAAATATCTTCTGACACGCCCACGTTTAACAAGGATATTCTATTTTACCCGCATTGGTTTGGATTTGTTGGGCTTGCGAAAGTTCCGTCGTCAGGGGAATATTACTTTTTTACTCTTTTTTTTTTTTTTATGCAACGAAGTATCGGAAATCCGTGAGTAGTGAAGTAATAGCTCCCATCGGCAGATATCTACGGTTTCTTAATAATTTATTCAGAATAATTTTCATTGTGTGGAGTCGTAAGAAAGAAAGTTTTAAGTAATTGTCCAGAGGTCCAAGCATTCAAAGATTTACTTCAAGAGCACATTTTGGTTGGTAGCGTTTCGGATGCTTTTCGAAGTGCTACTAACTATGTTTTACATACAATTCCATCATAATTACGTTTTGCTTAAATTTTCATTGGTTATCGTTTCCTATACGTTTGGCTGGAATTCTTTTCCAACCGGAAAACACGAAAGGAAGCGTTGAACAAAGCGAGTCTTTCCTACTTTTAAGGCAAACCACAAGGTATTCGTATTAAGTAACAACACGATTGGTAGGAGATGTTCGAACACAGATGAGCGGACTATCTCTGGAAAGCTATTCTTTCTCGATCCCGTAGCTTTGTTTTAAAACATTGCAAATATCCGTCACTGCATGCAGCCTCGTCTCATTTCTGATACCTTTTAATATCTTTCGTCTAAACTGCAGTTCACTAGTACATGCTTCGCGTGCGCCTTTCCTTATTCCTGCAAACGCACAAATTTATTCATTTCATTGCATAGAAATTACTTTAGTATCATAACTGATGGCGGGCAAAATTACAGAAATATGTCAAAAGCCATTCATTTCAAAGCTAAATGCTATACCATGTACTATGTATATCTGTATGCGTGTAGCCAAGCATTTGTGTGTGCAGAAAATCCAGATAAAATGAGAAGCCAAAGGAAACTCTTTATTAGAGAATTTAGTAAATCCTTTAGTTTTACTTTGTTTTTCTTCTTTTTCCTTCTTTTTTTTTTTTTAACAAAAAATGCGAAGCAATCCCCCCTTAAAAGCTGTAATGTAAAGTAACTGTAGGGAGCTTATACGCAATTGTATGAATTCAACTGAAAAGAGATAAAAATCTTACATTTTTTTTTTGTAAAAATCTGGCTTTCATTTCACAAACCAGCTACTGAGTTGCTGAGCTGCTAATACTCTATTTACTGCCATTTAAAAAGCAATTTTTATAAAGTTGTTGTTGCTTTACTTGATTTGATTGTTTTGTAAGAAGATTTACATATCGTCGATGACTTTGTATCAAAACGGGGTATCAAGCGAGGCTTTTTCTATTGTTTTTAATTAAACGGCGGCTTTTAAAATTCATGATAAATTTATTTAAAAAATATTATATGGCTTTTGTGGTCTCTTTTATGGCCAGAGGTAAGTCGGCGATATTCAATTAATGTGCAAACTCGCTTTTGTTTTTTTTTTTGTTTTTTTTTTTTTTTTTTTTTAATTTTTTCATAATTTCGTCTGGCCGTTGTGGGGCTTTTTTATGTGATAAAATGATTAATAGCCAATAATTTTATGGTTTACAATAAATTCAAATTAATGTACAATGAACGAGTACGTGAACAACATATTTTTCAAGTAAAAACCAAAAAAATTTTTTATTTTTTTTTGTTTCGACAGTCATCAGCTGAGGTACATTGGGTTTGCTGTTCTAACTCATAGAAAAAGTCATAGGAAAACTAATAAACATATTTATCATTAAGCTAAGTGGTCGGCTCTCTTCAGCTACGAGCGTCTCTCTGCTACTGTACCGTTACTGCTGCTACCACTGTGACCATAAGATAATGATTACTTTGCTAAAACGGTATTTACGATTACTTAGATTCGCCCACACAATCAGTAGAAATCGAAAAACTATAGCTTTGTTTGTTTTGTATCGTTCAGGTCAAGTTAATTATGCTATTCTTGAATGAAGTCATTCTTGCGTTTACAAAGACTGCTAACCGTGACGTTTGCATAGCTTCGTAAATGTGTAAGCCGCGGAAACGTCGGGTGTCAACAGAGTGAAACTAAACCAAAAGTGATTTCTTTTTGCTTTAATGTACAGCCCTGGACGCATAGATACTTCGCATAGTTCAACCTTAGAATAAACACAAAAACTTATCAAAACAATCTTTAAAAGTATAAACGAAAAATTTATATTCATTCGAAATTCTAGATAAAAATATATTTAAAAAAAAAACGGTGAAATGTTGCAATGAAAACAATTTTGAAGGTCTGGAAATAGTTTCTCTATAGGAATGGCTTATAGTTTTTCATATAAAGAAGTCATTACTGACTTTTGTTTTGTGTGTAAATAGAAAACTGAGACTTTCTTCGCAATCTTTTTCTGTTTTAAATCATGTCATCGTGACACACAATGGCGGGCCTACAGTCAATTTATGAACCTACTCTCTTTTCCACCTTTTTACTCTCACACCCATCAACTTCTTCATATGACACTTTATACTCATGTACTACACTACTTGTTACACACCAGAATTTACTCCTCGCTGTTATTTTCTGTCCTCCATGATGGACGAGTAATATGCGTATTTTAATAAAAACTATAAAAAAAAATATAACGTGGGGGCGTATAACACGCAAAATTAAAAAAAGACTTTAATCAGATAATCGCTAGAATAAATAGCAAAACTAACTCTAACTTTCCCAAGGTCTAAACAAAGAACTCTGTGTTCACATTGGGTCTTCTTTCAACATCTCAGCGAATTTTCGGTTCTTGATTTGCTGAATAACAGAAGAACAAGAAACTTTTTTACGCTTTACGCCACCTCAGAAGTTATTTCATTGAAGTAAGTGTACAAGAGGATTGATTGATCTGAATGGATCGGAAGCAGTATTAGTTGCTCCTGATTAATTCGAAGCAAAATTTTGCTCAATTTTCACGGAGGTTGAGAGATAATCTCGATATTAGATCATAAGCGTGGAAAGTTACGGAAGAGATGAGAGGGACCAACTAACATCAGTACAAAAAATGAGTAACTTTGATGCTATCTTCAAAGGAATTCGTTAGGTATAGGTCCAACGCAATACAATCATTCCCGATGAAAGCGGCTGAAGTACTCCATCAGTTATGAACGAGAGATTTTTAAGCATGACAATGCTCGGCGAAGTATTGCACAGCAAGTTCTACGCCACCACCTAAGTTATTTCGTTGAAGTACACAAGAGGATTTGAGCGTTTTTAATGGATCGGAAGCAGTGTTAGTTGTTCCTGATTGATTCGAAGAAAAATTTTGCACAATTAATGGACATGTTGCACAATGGGAATCACTGACTAGAATGTGCTTATTTATCGGAAATTCTTTTGTTTCTGATCAAGACTAGTTTCAAACGATGACTTTGACGGTAAAAAGTGGGCTTCTAACCCCATAGCCTCGAAGAACTTCGACTTGGGATTGATTCGTTTAGCTTAGGATAAGCAATATTTTATAAAAAGTATTTTTTATCGCTTTTGTGAAATGAGTGCTTTTTTTATAAACATCCGCTCATGCATTTGCATCTGATATGGAATCGTTTTCGAGGAAAATAATGAATTTTCTTGGTTTCTTTTTTTGACTTTGTCCGAAGCAATGGTCGGAATAAAGCGCTCCGATATCAATTTAGTCCTAAAAATAAAACCGTCGAGTCATACAAACCGTAAACAAAGCATCGCTTTGTGAAATTGCTCAGAATTTCATCTATCGCATTAAATATCGCAATAAATTTGCTCAATAATAATAATAATAATAATAACAATAATGAGGAAATCATAAGTTGTAGAGGACTTCCCCGTTTCAACGTAAGCCAATGGTAAATATTAAAAATTCGATTTAAAACGAACGAATAATTTCTGTGTTATTTTAGCTCGAATTCCTTCTGCTTTCTATTAAACTTTTTAAACACAAATATGCTTTTAATAAAACACACATCTATGTACACCCATATCTCATAACTGCAAGGCTCACATTATCAAATTGTCTATATATATATGTGTACACAAATATATAGATCTAGTTAAATGTGTTCATCAAAAGGGGACAAGATTTTTATATATATACACATACAGACGCATACATATATATATATATGCATATATTTATATACATATATATTCATACACATATATATATAATTATATGTGTATAACAATCTTGTCATAGTATCCTTGTGATGTATATATACATTTAAACAGAATGAAATTCTTAAATATTTCAGTCTATCCATCCATCCCATTGATATCTGCCCGTTTTACAGTTAAATTTCCTACATATAGCCCAGAGTCGTTTTAAATTTAATTTTTAAATAAAATAAAATATTAAAAGATGTAAGAAACATTTTAAACAAAGCTCACCAGCATAAATGAAGGATGAAAGTTTTACTTTTCTTATACCAAATCTCGAGTTTTCTTTTTATTTTTTGCGCTTCTTGTCTTGTCTTTCGGTTTTCGTCTGTGTTCACGGGAGAAGAAAAAAAAGGAAGAAAAAAAGAAGAGATAAAAAGTGATAGTCCGCTGAGTTTCAAACAATAGCGCGGTAACTAACAATGGTCGAATCCATTAAGATACATTAACTACATCGAGACGCACACGAACAGAAAAGGAAATGAAAGAAAACTTCACTTTTTTCAAGGAAATATTTTCTTGCACGCACTTCTGAATCTATAGAAAAGATAGCAAAACGTAGACGCATTTTCATATTCGCCTCACATTAAATACAAAACGCAGTTACTCTATCACTTTAAAACGAATCTTGAGTACCCTTCGCAGGATGAGTGAATAAATGCAAATTAAAAGATTTTCATTAACTAAAAATGTTTTGAATGTTTGTTGGGTTAAGCCCTGCAGCAAGCCCTTATACGACAGATGTAACGAAATTTCCTCAAAAGTCTTTTATTGGTGTAAAAGTTCCAAATGTGACGACAAAATTACTTCACCTTCATTCTGTACCTGTGTGTGGATACGTGAATAGATAGATAACCGAAAACTGTTAAAATGGAAATTGAAGGAAAGCAAGTCAACGCAAGTCTTAGCACAGTTTTATTAAGAAAAAATTTCGAAAGAAAAGAATAGCGCGCGGTTGGTGTAAATGTGAAGCTTCAAGTAGCTAATGATTAACAACCAGCAACAAGATGAAATCTTGAAGTCTTTTAGAATTTTTCATTGTCTACGAGCAAAAAAAAAAGTGTCTGTTGAGTTTTGATTTCGTTTCGCAAGAAAAACACCTCCTTACTCTTGCAAATCCTTCTTACGAAGTTTAATTATGCATTAACACTCACCAGTCAGTAGTCTCAGCAGTGGCTTGGCTAGCTTTTGTTTTCATTTCATTTCATTTCATTTTTTCTTTGTCGTTGTTGCGATTTTTCAATTATAAACAAATTTACAGGTAAAAATGATGCAACGAAAAACAAAAGGTACGTTAACAATACAATCATTTTGAACATGATACGATAATCCATTATTAGCTGCTTACCCAAGCTGAGTGAATATTTTAGAGAAGTTTGTCTTAAGTTTATGAGATGGCAGCTTGTTGCTGTTGTTAAGAAAAACTTTCAAAATTAGGGTTAAATTCTTGCGAACATTTTCTAATAAATTAAATGATTTTGATTATTTACTCAGAACCCTAAAAGTATGCTTCATCTTCATGCGCGGAAGGGCATCCCTTTCAAATATCACACGCACACACACACACAGCTGGAATAAGTTTTACAGATTTTCTTAAATTTCTTTTTTTTTGCGTTTTGCTGCAGCATGTTGAGTTGTTGTTGTTTTTGATGGGCTATTGCTCCACTTGTGGTCTTTAAATTAATGGCAAGTTTTTATTAGAAACTTTTACTTCTTCCTTTCCCTTTTTTTTTTGCTAGCCTACAAAGTTCATGATTAATGGCGAAAAAATTGTCCTGAAAGTGTGCTCCATGAAAATGCTACAACAAAAACGACGAAGAAGACGAAAGTAAATGATGAGGGAACGGACCGAGGGAGATGAAAGGCTAATTGTAAAGGAAATTTTTCGTCTAAACAGTTGACAAACCTTTTGAATTCTAATTTCATAGGACGAGAGAGTAGAGCGTGCAAAATATATGCATTTTTATAATGAATGAAACCGTTTATTGAAAATGATAATAAATTAATGTAATATTTTTTAAAATGCTACGGCACTTCTACAGGCTTGTAAGGTTAGTGAGAACGTTAGCACAGCACCTAGAAGGACTTGCAATGGACACATCTTCTACTACACCATACACAACTATGCCATTAATAAAAAAAAAAATTGTAATCTTTAATACTTCCGGGTAAGGATCAGTGGAAAAGAAAATAAATATTAGTTTAATGAGAAAAATTGATATCGAATTGAGGCCATTTTTTAATTTCCTTTTTATATAGATGTTGCTACCGAAAATAGACCTACATGTGGCAATAAGATGTTATGTTTAGCGTTTTGTAAGGGAAATTGTTGAAGGATAGCTATTCGATATGTAAATGGACTCCAGCAAGATTGACCTATTTTTGGGATTCCATGCTGCATAAGCGTTCCTATAAAAAGTAAGAGTGACGAGAAGACATAACTTTAGATATTTTGTGACGAAAATAGTTAAAGAAAAAAAAGCCCTTTCACCAATAAATTCACTTTATTAAACTTGCATTGTGCTGGTTCACGCTTTGGTTGTGCTCTGTTATAAAAATTCGCAGGAAAAATAAGTTTTTTCATGGGTACAAGACATAATTTGCGGTATTTTAAGAAAAAAGGAATGGGTGAAGGATTGAAGGAGACATAAGAGTCAGACTTGCCCGATTAGAACGTTTTTATTTTTCTATGTGAGCAGCTACTACCGGATCTGTATGTCCTCTATACGTGTGAATACGACGCTGGTCAGAAAAGATAATAGGTGGGGAAGGAACCAGGGTGCGAGTAGTATTTGCCTACGTTCGAGAGCAAAGTGGGAACATCGGGAATGGTGGGAAAGATCAAGCCTTTCACGGTTTAACTGGTTTCAACCGTCACTTTGACAAGAGTTTGTGTGGCCTATTAGTAGGTTGCAAACGCGAAAGCCACAACCGTATGTTGGAATCTTCTTCGAAGTCCGCGTTACGTGTTTTTTCGATTTTTGTTCAACACTTTCAATATTCAAAAAAGACTTTGAAGATAACTCTAGTCATGATCTGCACAGATCAATTTGTAATGGATGGTAGCATGATTTAGACTAAGATGAGAAATGAAAGTTTCCGGCTTTAAGATTAGGAATTGTGGGTGCGGGAGAGAGAGAGAAAGAGAGACAACGAGAGAAAGAGAGAGTGAAAATTTCGTCCGCGTTTTCATATTGATTGCAGCAGCAGGCATAATAAATAAGTTTTCCTCATATGCCATCACTTAACTGCCCGAATTATATAATGATTATATAATGATGTAAAGGTTTAGTGAATTCACGTGGAATTTTCCACAACATATTGAGCATGTAATAAAATACAAATTTGTCTAAATAATTTTAGTTGTTTGGACATAAAAGCGACGATATAAAGACAAAAGAAGCTATAATTTGTCGGATTCAATATCAAGAATTAAAGGCGTAACTTTGTCTACGTAATAATAATAATATGAAAAACAACAACAACAACAACAACCAGCACACTATAAATTATAGACGTAAACAAAAAGTACATCGCAGTCAGCAATGCGATGATATCAGAAAATTTAAGTGAAATTGATTCCTTATGCTTAACACGCATGAGTAACGCGGACATTAACTCACTTATGCATGCATACAGCCAGAGACACATAAATAGCACGTATGTCGCGCTATAAGAATATGCGAACGAATTATTTGAAGAAATTTATAAAGCAATGCATGAAATTTCTCATTGAAATGAGAATTTTACCCAATAAACCCAAGAAACTGTACGAAGAAAACAAGGAAAGAAAAGCATTCGTAATGCAGAAAGAAAGCCGAAAGGTAGTGACACAAATATTTTTTTCTTTTTTTTGAGTTGACTTTCATTTAAGTAAATGATATCACTCACTGATACTTAACGACAATATCGCTGAGGCGCTCTAACTCCAATGGAGCTATGCCAGCTGCCTTTTTTTCTCCTTCTAAAGATGCGAACTAACAGTAATTTTTCGTATAAGCCACACAAAATCTGGTAGATCCGTCTATTTTCTTAACAAGAACTACTGGCGAACACCAAGGGCTATTCGATGGTTCGATAACTTTCCGCTCTTGCATATCCTTGATCAAGTCCGCCACTTCTCCTCTTTTTGCCAGTGGGATTCTTCTAGGCCGTTGCCTAATCGGATCAGCTCCTGCCGTGTTGATTACATGCTTTGCGATATTAGTACGGCCACCCGAACTTGTAACGCCCGCAAAGATGGACCAATTTTTCAGTAAAAACTTTTTGTCGTATCTCTTCTGCTGCTCATCTAGATTGCTAGTCCATCTTTGTATGAAAATTTCAGCCTCTGGGAATATCTTTGAGCATATTTTTGGTTGTTTTTTTTTTTGTCGTTTCAATTCGACTTTAACTTAATTATTTTAAAATTTTCCGTTTATGGGTTTTTTAAACACAATTTTTATTGGTGCGTGGTATTTATGCACTAAGGACTGTATGTAAAGGGCTTAGTCTGTAAGAATTGAGGAATGCTTTACTTCGAGTGGCATGTAAAGAGCGAACTATCGCTGTATTAATTGACAACAAATGTCGCATTTGCTGACAGCCAGGGATGGTTTCTATGCTTTATAGATAAAACTCTGTATTATTCATATAACAGTTGATGTCCAACGATTTACTTTGTCTTTGCAACTTGACTCTATCGCTATCGCTTGTTTGTATGTAATTGAACAAAGCCTCGATTTGCAAGATAATCAAAAAATGCTGATTGAATTTTTTCTTGGAAATGTTTCAAAACAAAATGTTTATTCAAATATTTGGGTTAACGCGATCAGCGTTTATTAATAATTCTTAGACGAAGACGTGATAATGTTGTGTTGTAATACAAAACTTTATTATTATTTCAGTGGTAAAGTGGTATTCATTTCTGTTGTGTGTTCAATTAATTTTATAGTAGAACACGACATGCACTCAATATGCGGACAAATTTCAGAAATGCACGCATGCATTCAGCTTAACAAACACCTGTTCTGAAGCCGTCAATTAAATCTGAAAATATAAACTTTGGAAAAAGGCAAAGCAAAACGATGCAAACAGCCATTCATTCTCTCAATCACATGTTTGTAGTTAATTAACTGCATGCGCCTTATGCTCAAATGTCTGAAATTGTATAAATACTATGTGGTGATGGGGCATTTAGCGCCAACCATACTTTTATGAATAACAAAACAAAAAAAGGAAAAGAAAAAGAAAAAGTCTTTCGTTTAGTTGAGTGTAGATAGGTGGGTAGGTAGGTATAGGATCGTCTCTATATAGCTTGGAGAACTTGCTTTAATCTACGTTCTGCTTTGATATAAATTTCCAGTCAGTTTATAACAAGTCTCTGCAAAACATGCAATGCCATGTTAAACTATGACCACGCACACCAGCCCCACTAAAGATTCGTGCAAAAACCGTGTAGCCATGTATGTGCTTATATGTATGTTTGTATATATGTATGTATGTATGTATGTATGTATGCATGACATAGCAATGAGGTTTAATGATAATTTTGTGAAATCCACTTTCAACACATCTGTGTATATGCGGGATATAAAAATAACTATACACATATATACAACGGGCATATATATGCTTACACCCGACTATTATTAAATGCATTTAAGCTTTCTTAAGCACGTATTTATTCATTCATTCCTTTATTCATTTCCAGCAAATAAACTATTTTGTAATAATAAAACACACACGCACAACTAGACTTCCTTTCGATGCCCTGTCAGGCAATCTTCGTTTTCCGCCTTCTTTCCTTCTTTAGCTAAGCAGCAACCTTTTCATCCTCTTCGGTACGTTTCACGCAAACTGAGATAGAGATATACTGACTTCTTTTTATTCATACATAAATATGTGTTCGCATAAAACTGGTTCGCAAACCGCGCCCGTTGTGCTCTTTTTCTCATTTTTCTTGAAATTTATATGTGATTTCCTTCAGAACCGTGCCAGCCAAGTGCATTAATATGCAGACCAGTTTTAATGCAGTTCAGTAGAACAATTTTACTTTGAAAACTCAGTCAGCAAGGTGTAGCATTTTCTTAATACCATTATAAAAGTTTCTATAAAAATATTTTTTAATATAAATTTTTTTTTTTTTATTTCCTTCATATTTGCCGGTAAACAAATTGTTTTCATGGATTTTAATAGTCTTTAGCAGGCAAACGACTTTGCCGTAAATGTATTCATGTAAAGGTTTATATATTAGTGAAGCGATGAGCGTCTTGTCTTTTAAATTTTAAATGCATAAATAAACTAATTAAAGTATTAACCAAAGAATGTCCGAACGAATGTTAAAGAAAGCTTTCTTCCCTAACCTGACTACCTAGAAGAGGCAAGTTAGTCACATAACTCAGCAAATTTTTTATTCTTTTCTTTTAATTTTAATATTTTTTTACTTCTCTCTTTATGTACATTTTTTTTTCCTTGTACTTTAACTTAATCATAGTTTTGTCCACAATCAACAAAACTCTGAAAATTAAATAGTTATTCTTTAGTCCTTTGTTCTCCGTGCATCTTTCCATCATATTCTTAGGTGTGTTCAACTATTTCACGCTAAATACGTTACGCACGGAATGTATAAAGAGAAGTGTGTATTGTTGAACTTGGTGTTTTACACATAATATGGCGCTATGCTTGTGCGTAAGTATATATAAATAAGATGTTACCGGTTTTTTTTTTATACCTACCACGTTGGTAGGTTGGTATTACATGGTTTCTGTCGAAACGTTTACAACAATGATTAGGCAACCTGTAGACTCCTTAGAAAATTTATATTCAGCATCACATTCTGAATCGATTAAAGTATGCGCGTCCATGTCCATCAGTTTAATGCCTGCAACAGGTTTATACGACTTCAAGCTTGGGAGCAAGATTAAAAAATTGAACCTGACCATACTAGACCCAAACTGAGAAATCGCCTGTTTTTCGTAAATTACTTCAGATAAAACTATAAAAATGTTCCATGGGTATCGTACAGCAGCTGTAGAAAAATTGAAAAAGTCTGCCCACCTGCCCATCCAATATTCTATAACTTATTAAAACCTTTGCAGTAGCTAGGAGGTAGGTTCAGGGATTCCATATAACATATTCATATATATATATACATATATATATATACATATTCTTGACCATAATCATATATTGAGTCGATCAGGGCACGTTTACCCTTTAGTTTGTCCATTCGTATGGGTGCGTGGGTGATAAATTTTTCTCGCTCACAAAAATTAAGATTTCAGCCTCAAGTTTACAAAAGCACTGACAGTTAGTTCCTGGACGCCGAATAATATTGGAAATGGCCCACATCGGTCAACATAAACTGAGAATACTTCTGTTTTTATAATCAAAAAAAATGGGGTTCCTTGCTCATTGCTCACAAACCACGCCAGATAAAAATTAAAGTGCGGACGAATATTCTTCGTAGAATAATGAAGAAAATCGTCCGTGTCCATGCAATAACATAAGGAATTTAAATTAAATTTTTTTAGTTTGGTTTTGCGCATGGTTTCAGAAAGAGGTAATGGATGTAGAAGGTACCGCCGCACCCGAATGTAGCTTTTCTGTTTGTTTTTTCTCTTTAAAGCGTTTATTTGAAGAGAATAGCAAACAGTTTGTTTTTCAGCCGTCGCTGCTTACCCTTTTTTATCATCTTTTTGGCAAATTGTGATTTGCGTTCCGAAGAAACAAATAAAAGTTGGCGATTAAAGTGCGCTTGTTTAGGTGTTGTTTAGGCTAAGTCAGAACGCGCTGCACAGACAAACCACAAGTCATAAAATGTTGATCAGAAAAAGAATATCTGGTGAAAGTAGCGGAGGTGGTAACACCTTTCAGTTGCGTGCTTTCAATTGGGAGCGCATTGTCATCGTGCTGAAGAAACAGTTTATCATGTTTTCTCGCATATTGGAGTCGCTTTTGGGGCTCAATTTCCCCAATTGATCCTTGTAGTATTTTCCAGCAACAGTCTCCTTGATCTAAGTCAACAGCATAGCACATCATATCTAGCCAGTGTGCACAAAGGCGAT
>CCAG010005746.1:0-48726 GCA_001077435.1 Glossina morsitans morsitans
TAAACTATTATACTAAATTTTGAAAATATTCAATTTATTGGTTCACGTAGTAATTTTGAAAAAGTTAGTTACTAGTTGTTTGTGTATTTGAAGAAGTTATTTAAAAAATTTATATCATCAATTCCCTATTCATTATGTTGTATACTTATTCATAAAGTCCCCGGATAATATTTGAATTAATTCATCGATGCCCCTTCATTGCTCGAATCATCAAAGCCGCAAAATTTATTGGGCAGTTTGGAACTTATTACAAAGTCCTACTACGTAGATAACACATTTTTAAAATTACTGCGTATATCTTCAATTATCTTTATTAAAACTCATCGATTTTCTACTTATTAAAATCCCATTTTTCTGCTCTTTTCCATTTTATAAGGAAATACAAAACTCATCTACATCAGCAATTTGAGAGAAAAACAGCTGTAGAATGTTTACAAATCAATGGGTGTTATACAGAAAATTGAGAGAAAAACAGCTGTAGAATGTTTACAAATCGATGGGTGTTATGCAGGAAATTGAGAGAAAAACAGCTGTATAATATTATTTTCATTTTTCTTCAAGTTTGCAAGATCTTTGTGGTGTAGTTTCACTAATTTTTAGCCAATCAATAGGAGCATTAATTGGCAAAAGAACTTGTTTTGATGAAGTTGTTTCGGGATTTATTTCATTGTCATTCTCTCGCTTTGTATCTTCGTTAGCGTTCTAAATATCTGCGTCGATTTCATTATTATTATTATTATTTATGTCTATCTCAGCATCAATAACCTGAAATGCTTTCCAAGAATCCACACATAGAATAGACGATGGAAATTTCTGCTTGAATACAAAATAAACACACTCATATAAATATTTTTACTAAATCCCTAAAGTTCCTAAATGTTCTTGTTTGCTTGTTCTTGTTTTTCTCGGAGTAGAATGCTTGTTCTTGTTTTTCTTGGTGCTATTACTTATTGTGCTTTAGAAAAAAGTGAAGTAAAATAAAATAAGAGAATAATAGAAAAGCATCGAAAAGCATAATTTCTTTAAAATGACGTAAAAACATGCAACAAATATATTATATATTAAATATATATATATATATTAAATATACATTAAAACCAAGCTAACCGAAACTTTATTGAAACCATCATATCCAAATTGAATCTTTTTTACCCAGCACAGTTTATCATATGTTATGCTTTGCTGAATTTTAAACGAAGAAGAAGTACACAGCTGACCAGCTGACCGTAGACTTTGTAGATTTTTTATTTAAAAATATTTTTTACATTCCTAATGAAATAATGGAAGAAAATGTAGGTAAAAGTAAGAAACATGAAACACCGGTTAAAAATCCCCTTGGTGCAGAACTTACAACTAGTAGCGGAAGTAATATTAGTGAACAACCAGGTTTAATATCGCTATTATTACTATAGTTACATTTGTATTCAAAACAAATTTTGAATATTCTTAGATATGCTACAAAAAATTAAAGCATTAGAGGAAGAGAATCTTAGCATGTTGAAAAGTTTCGACAGTCAACGAGCCAAACTCAAGGAACTTTATGTGCAAAAAGTGCGTGAGTTAGACGAAGTAAAAACAAGCATGGTGGTGGCTGAAATTAAAGCTCAAGAAGAAATTTCATCATTACAACAATTAGTACAAGGTAACTTGGAATTGTTTTTTATTTTTTTATTGTTTGTAAATTATTTGTACATTGTAGAAACTATCGAAGAGTCGAGTAATTATAAAACGGAGCTGGAACGTTTGGAAGGTGAGAATAGTCGTTTATGGCAGGAGAACCGCGAATTACGTGATAATTTGTCTCAACATCAATCGCCGGCAAGTCAAGAATTGACCAGCCTTGCACCTCAAATGTTAAGTCAAGTGAAAAAGACGCTGGTACGGAAATTAGGCGGCGATCCAACTGGTTCTGTATTGGGTTCTAGTTTTACCCAAGAGTCGTTAGATGACAGTAGAAATAAAAGCGATGGAAAATATGTAAGTTTTCTTTTGAAAAATTGTGGGATTAATAATCTAATCAATTGCTTACCAGGCTCATGAAGATTCAGAGGTGTTGGGTTCAATTGTAACGCAATTACAGGAGGAGATGAAGGTCTTAAAAGAAAAATTGCGCGAAGCCGATGAAAAGTTGCAAGCTACATCAGGTAGTAAACCTCATCTGCCGACTACTGCAAAGGCAGCGGATAATAGCACTACACAAACCGAAAATTTTCCTTGTTCCAATTGTCCAACTCTTGAACAAAAGATCAAAGAGTCAATCGAAAAGGCAACGGAGGACCATAATAAAATCGAAGATTTACAAAAGAAGATTGGAGAATTTAACGAGGAATTAGCAAAAGAAGCAGCTCTGCGTAATGACCTCGAAAGTCAATGGGAAGAAAAGCGTGAAGCTTATAAAAATGAGGTTCATGCACTACGAGAACAAGTACATTACCAAATTAAGATCCTGGGATATGTTTTAAATTATATCTCATACATTATTTAGGTTACTGCAAGTGAAAACCGTTTGTTGAACATGCAACAGAAATTTCTCGAAGCCAAAGATGATATTATGCGTCAATTGCATCGCGTAAGTGACGATCGTGAAAAGGTCAACAAACATTTAGAAGTTTTGCAAGCTGATAACGACTTTCTCTCGGGGCGTTATTTAGCTACAGCTGAAGAAATTGAGAACCAGTATATTAATCTACCCAATACTGTAGAGGAATTGCAAGAGCTTATTTTAAAACAACAACAAGAACTTATAAAGTCTAGACTGGGTTGTGATTTTGAGAGAAAACGATGTGTTACTTCATTAGATGAAATTCAGATATTACGGGATCAACTGGAGGCTACGGACCGTCAACATAGTGCCTATAAAAAAAAGTATCAGGCGGAAATTAAATCATTACAGTAAGCCTGTCAAACGCCTTACTTATACATATGTATTTTATTTCCTAGTTTTTTTTTTGCAATTTATGAAATTCAGGGAGCGCATAACATTGCACTTGCAAACCTTACAAAAGTGTGAAACATCTAAAACTGATTTGGAACGTAAGGAAAGTGAGCTGAATCGTAAAATATCGGCATTCCGTGTGGAGATTATTGAATTGCAAGAACAAAATGTGAGTGTGTGTGTGTGTGTGTTAAACAGATTACACCTTTTCTAAAATTGCCCCAAATCTAATTGAGCGCCCGATAGATACCAGACTCTTGATCGATTCGAATACGTTCGCCTCTGTGTTCGCGCGATTATTTCCAGTTTGGCTGTATAAAAACCCAAAAGCTGCAACACACGGCAGAAACTTGGCGCACACATTCTCCTGTCAGCTCTACAAACCAACTATGCTGATATCCCTAATTCAACAGCAGTATTTAAAATAATTATTTTGAAAAAATCGATATTTTGAATATAAAAAACTTTTCGTGCAGTTTGTTTAGTTTGCTTTGTGGATCAATGTTATCCAAAAGAAGATCGTAATTTAAATTGTCAAAGTTTACTAGGGAACTTGGTTCAACAAGATTTACAGCTAAACTTGTTATTAAAGTTCGCGTCAAGTCAAAGCAGCCTTGTGTACACTGGAGTTAATTTGTAAATCTAACATCGAAGTGGAAAATTTGATTCGTCGAAAATAATTCATGACTTGTTACCGCATTTTTGCATTAATTCAATGGCTGTTTGTTGGACACATTAAAGAAATTGGCCATTTGCCCAATAGGCGAAAGAAAATCACAACATTTCGAAAACATAGGCGTTATTAAGAAAGTATTTTGGTGAGAGGTGCTTCTATATTTTTTAAGATATAGGTCACATCTTAAATATTTTAAATATTTTAAATTATAAAATATTTATTAAAAAGATTGAAAAAATGATTTTTAATATACCTTGTAACGAATTATAGCTTCTTCAAAAGATGAGATTTTTGAAATTTTGAAATTTTGTTTCGTGCAAAAAATTAGCACGAAAGCAATGCCGATTCACATAGGAACTCTCAATTTTTCTTACATATTTAGTTGGTTAAATTTGGTATATATATATATTACATTTAAATACTGCCCTTTTTGTAGGAGAAGTTGACAAAATCATACGCCGAGGCAAAGGCAAAAATTAAAACTTTACAAGATGATTTGGCCACCAGCGTGCAAGTACAAAAGGACTTTGTTCAGTTATCACAAACTTTACAGGTACGTAAGGACTAAATTTAAGCCCCTCTCTTTCTAAAAGGTGGGTTTTTTTATATGTACGTAGATGACCCTTGAAAATTTGAGACACGCTGATACGGAGGTGCGCTGGCAAGACGATGACGATGTACCTAATTGTCCCAAATGTAATATTAATTTCACGGTGACAGTACGTAAAACGCATTGTCGTCATTGTGGTCGTATATATTGTGACAAATGTCTAACGAAATCAGTACCATCAGGACCGCGTAAAAGGCTGGCACGAGTCTGTGATATTTGCCACACTCTGCTTTCACCTCATATCGCTCCCTATTTTAGTCAAGACTCCGCGCAACCGCAGACCGCAGCTAATAATTCATAAGGGAGAAAAGCGATAATACTCGATTACAGCAGTCGAAGGCAGAAAAGCAAGCGTTAAAAGAACTTGAAGTTTAACTGCAAACACTCATTTATGTAGGGTGTAAATTTTTAATTATTATTATTTTTTTTTTTCGAAATATCATTTTTCGTGTGATCAATTTAGTTAAAAGTTTTTCAGCTCGAATGTGTTTGTTAAATAACGAAAAACGTTTTCTGAAAACGGAAGCTATATAGACGTCTTTAGAGAAAAAAAGAGAAAATAATCAAAACTATTAAAAAAATGTGTTATTCAAATCTGAACGTTCTATGAAAAAATAAAATTTTCGAAAAATAGAGTGCGATTAAATCGATTTATTTCAAAATCTTTATAGAAAATACAGTGTAAGAAACGATTGCAAGCTACTTATTGATAGTTTGATCGGCCATTGAAACAAGAGGAAAAGAAGAAAGTATGTGAGTGAATTGTGGATTTCCCTCCAATAGTTATGATTTTTGTCTTTTTAACATGCAGTGCACTAAGAGATGAGTAATGCATGGTAAGTTTTAAAAGTAATTTGGAAATACATCAAGTCAGGCGATGGTGAACTCGGTCTTCTCCATTGTCTAAAATACGCAACGTTTTTTTGAATGCTTATCTTTTACTTTTTGAACCATTTACTAGCAAAAGAAACGTCGTTTATTATCGTTTCTGATCATTTGCAATTGTTTGTCCAAACAACTCCTCTTGTGTGTGCTATTTAATATTTATTCAAAAACTTTCAAAAATACAATCAAATAACCAAAAAAATACTAAATGAAAAGCATAAAATGAGTTGATACATAAGTCGTATGTAAATATCAAACTTCACTCAGCCGGCTTACAATGCATGCCTACGTATCATATCATATTTCACAATTATTCTCTCACAATATTCTCAATTTGACCAACTTTTTTCACAATATTCTAATTATATGTATATATATATTATTCATTTGCATATGAGAAAAATATGTAAAAGCATCAGAGCGTAATTAAATGAGCGAGTCTGAATTATCACTTGTTGCATAACAATTAAGCTAAGCAATATGCATAACTTTAGTTTTTCTAAAAAATAAGACAAAAAATATAATATATTAAAAATTTCGTATTTTCTTTCGTACTCATTATTCAGATTCAAAATATTGCCCTAAACGCATTTATAGCCTTTTTATAAATCTTTTGTTAACTAGCCTTCTTGTCGATGTGGAAGCTCCTAAATGATATTTCAGGAACTTCCGTATGCTAAAATTTTACACCCAACTTTGATTTTCATGGCATTACAACAGGATGATTATATTTTTCTTAACAATCCTCTTCATAACTGTACTAGAACGCGGATAAAAATAAAAAAAAAAATGAAACAAAACATAGGACATAGGAAGACATAAAGAAGACAGAGGGACAGACAACTTACACCGATTCAGAAAGTGATTGTGAATAGATTGGCATAATAAAAGGGGAGTGTATCCCAAGCCTTTCCGAATGTTGTATGCATCCGTACAAATTTAACATACGCTTGTACAACAATTGGTAAAGGGCATAAATTTTTTTTAAATAAACTTTTATTTAAATGAGCTAAAGGGTAAAACATAAATTTCCTCGCTGTAGAGAATTAAAGCAAAATAAAGCTTTTAGACGCCCCAATTTTTATGTGCAGTTAGATAAAAGTGATTCAAAATTCTTTTTCTGCTTTTTAATTCATTTATATAAAAACTTTAGTAAAATTTTTTTATATAAAATTTTTTTACATTTTAGTCTATGAAAATTCGCGTCTTGTGTTTAACAACCAAACCAGCTTTAATTTTTGCGATAGAGTTGTGAGGAAAGGATCGCTGTCGATCTGAATTTTTATAATTGGAAGCAGAAATAATCTTGATAATGTGGCGAAAAGATATTTGCGACTATTAGTTCCTCTATATTATAATGACCAATAATATCAGTTTGCTACAATAATCTGTTTATAACATCTAGGTAAGAAAACTGGCAGGCCTTATCAGTCCTTATGAATCTTGTATATGTTCATCCCCTGACATAATATAACAGGTGAAGGTAATTCTCAAGCATATGCAGGGAGCTTCATGTCACCGTTTATAGTTGCGTTTTCTTTCTAACGTTCTAAAGTACAATGACACGTCTGAGTCGATTTAGAACTTCATGTGGAATATTACGATATATCTAATCTATAATATCACTGGACGTGGAATGATAAAATTAGTACAATAACATCTCCGTCGTCGACCTTTTTAGCGATATACTCGCTTACTCGTCAAACAGGGAGTTTATGTAATACGAAGTTAGTTTATAATGTTTTCTAAAATACGTTGTTTATGAGGAAACCCAACAAGAACGGATGGACGGATTGTGATGTATATATTCGTCATACATTGCTAACTGGTTAAGGGCAACTGAAGAACTATTGAAAACTCAAAAAATGCGATGCACTGTTATCACATATCACATATAATTGGATCTAATTTTATTAAGAAGATTTTTACTCGAAATAGATATATTAGTATAATTATAAATATATAAACGTTCAAACATGTTTATTGCACTTGCAAAAAAAGTTTGAATAAACAATTCAATGATATGTACAACTTAAATAATAAAGTACAATATGAAAATCCTCTGCGCTTAAGGTGGCGTATCACCTGCATAATTACTGCAACTTTTGCTTGTTGAAGTTGAGAGAAATTCGTTGCCATTCTTGCTCAGAAGCTCAATTATAACGCCATTAGTCCAACCAAAGCCTTTTTGTACTTCGTATTCACCGCCACCACCATGGCCGCCGAAACGTTCGGCATCATACTGCAGAAATAGAAAAACAGATAAAAACGTTGTCATCAACAATAACATCATCATATGATCTGCACCGACTCGCGTAACACGATTCTTTTCTTCCATGTTAATAAGGCATCCTTTTCATGGGAACCCTTAGATGGGGTGAGGCCATAAAAAAATACATCTATGCGATCGAAGTTGGATACAGTTAACTTTTATAGCTGATCGCTATTTTGGACTAATTTTCATTTTAAAATACTAAATATTAAACCGAAGTTGTATGGGAGGAAGGTCGCAAACATATAAACTTAGTATGCCAAAATACTGTCATTCAACGAATTTTGTTAAAAAATTTTGAAACCTGCAAATTATTTTCGTGTAACAACTTTTCACAATAAATCATTATATAGTTAGCGGTCATAAAAATTGCCCGATTCAATCTATTTTCAATAGAATTGGTACTTGAGCCAAATCACATCAGTGGGTCAAATTTCGTTAAAGCTGCTACTTGCAAGGTAAACACAAAAGTGGATAGATAACAGATGGATGTGGATGGTCTATCAGTATGTGCCATACTAGGCATACTTGCCATGCTACTTCTTTAGTTAGTCTGTCAGTTATGTCTTTATAGTCTTCCTCCTGCCGTCTGCCCGCAAATACCTTTAAATAACTCTGTTAAAATTAAGGAAGATTTTAATACACAAAATAATGCTCTTATTTTCATTTGCCTGGTTAAATGTAAGAATATAAAAAATGCTACAAAAGGAACAGGTGGACAGATAGAAACTGATAGACAGATAAAAAAAATTTAAATCTGTCTGAAGTTCTTCTGGTTGTTTCATAAATGCGTACAAGTTTGTATGCTCCGCGGTACAAGTGGTGCAGTGTATAATAGTAAAACTTAGTTTAATGTGTTTTCCCAGATTAGTCGTGTAACATACCTTTTCAAACATCGCTCTACTGTCACGATAGGCGGCAAAATTTGATAACACCCATCGATGACTCCACTTGGAGGACAGGCTTTTTGCAGCTTCTGTACCTAAATTATTTAAACCTTCTATAAGGATATATTGCATTGGGGGCCAAACATTGGGGAAATCCCATTGTTCGCCAGTGCGATAAAGAGTGTTGGGTACACCTCCCGGATATTTATCTAGTTGCAATTTTTCTATATATTTTAATACTGAAGTGGATAGTTTTTCAACGGCCGTGTTATCAAACGCTCCGGTCCATAACGGCGAAAGATTAGTGGGTACGAAATAGTCACGTGGCTTTTCATTTAGCAAATCATAGTCGAGCCAAACGCCGGCTTCCTCATTCCAAAGAACAGCGTTAATGGCCTGGAATGCGAAATAAATATGAGATTAAAAATGAATTTATTTTTCTTTATACTAATTGCTTGTGTTTTCTCTTACCTCTAACAATTTGTTAGCTTTTGTTTGATATTCGCTCTGTTTTGCGATATTATTCGCTGCTCCATGCAGATCAGCAATAATTTTTGCATTCCAAAAAAGTATAGCGTTCAGTTCCACAGGAACAATTGAACGTGTCTTGAGATCAGTGAGATTACCATCGTTCCCCCCTTTATCATTTATAAACCAACGTGAGCTAAAGTCCATACCAGATGCAGCAGCTGCCTTCAACTCTTTATAATGCTTCTCTTTTGCTTCATCAGTGCTGAATGCTTCAGATGTTTCCACATCTTCACGATACGATTCTGGCCGGGGACCAATCGAGCTATCACCGTACACACAGAGATCGTAATCTTTAGCTTGTACAACGTGATTATTCATCCAGTATTCGTATTCGTGCTCAAGCACGTCTAAAGCGTCAATACCAAACTTAACGTCGTTAGTGAAATCCACATAAGACTTAATCATACTCGCTAGCAGGGGAGGTTGTGAACGTTTCGAATAGTATATGCGACCACCATTTGGTATGAAACCGAATCGTTGTACTATTGAAATAAAATTTTCTAACATGCCGCGGGCCGTATGAATCATTTCGGAATACAATAAACCTCTGATAATCCAATAGGAATCCCAATAATAGAATTCCCTGAAACGACCCCCAGGCACTATCACAGGATTTGGTATCGGTATGATAGAGTAATAATGTGGATTTTTGTAAACATCATCAATCATTTTCCGCCCTAAATCTTTCCAAATGGCATTTAAATCTAAACCCCATTGTTTTAAATCGGGATCGTTAATATGATCTATAAATGCTGGATGCTCCTTCCAATCATCTGGCAACCATGGTACGAATTCTTTACCCAAATCATCGAAATGTTCCTAAAATTAAAAAAAAAAATTATAATATTTTTCATGCACTTTATTATCATCATTTAAAATGTGCTTAACATACGGCAACGAACGTTCGCAATTGCTCTTTGGACGGTGCGTTACTTGTTTTCTTCATGAAAGTTTCGAAATTGGCATTTGTTTGCTCTGGCGGCAACTTTAATTTCATGTCCACAAATGTTTTTGAATCTCTGAACAGATGGGCCATCTGTATAGTGTCTAGCAGTCGACCATAGCAATAGATTTGACTGTTTAGAATAAATAAAAGTTTAAAAAAATTATTTAACATTAATTTTTATTATTATTATTTCAATTTAGCCAGAGAATAAATTCTAAGACTAAAGTTTGAAAGCACTAGCATCTATCTAAGGCTTTCGGCTTTATTTTTATTAATATTATTATTATTATTATTACTATTATTATTATTAAAAACTCTACCGCATTTCATATTCTTTATCTTCGAAATACTATTCAATATTAAAATTTTGTGTAAAAACTTTTTTACACCCTACACCACTTATGATACAAGGGCAGATTAAGGTAATGCGGATGTTAGCAACACTCAAAAGGACTTGAGATAGACCCACCTTTTAAAGATACCAATCGATTAAAAATCACTTTCTGATTCAATTTAAGCGCGTCTGCCCGTCAGTTTGTTTTACATTCTTGTGTTCAACTTACAGGTGGCAATTCTTGAGATACTTCGATGAAATTTGGTACACCGACTTGCCCAAGAGTGAAAGCTATTGAAAATGGTTCGGTTCAGACCTCTTACCATATAACGCCTTTATTTTGAAAACTTATATTAATAACAATATTAAGCGAAGTGGTGTAAGGTATCTACTGCCTGTTTGTTTACTTGTTTGTTTGTTTGTAATGTTAATAAGTGTTTTGGACCCTACCATTTTTAAAAATGGAATATAAAAATAGAAAACAACGGAAACAGGTGATCGGAAATGCGCTGATTCGCATTGCTATGATGAAAGTGAATCGCACATGAAGTTAGTGCAGGCATTAGGGAACGAAGAAAGTGAGCTACACAATTTAGGGAACAGTGTTTTCAATAGTAAATTGCAAGCAATATGTTCGTGGCGAAGATAGGGTTCAACTACGCCGGCGCGATAGATGGATAGATGGTATGGTGTTGGTGCACCTTTTCGGAAGGATTAAAAAGAGTAATTATGTTACTTTATTGTTTACTTTTTTGTTTGTTTTCCATTATATTTTATTCTTATGTAGCTCTGTAAACGAAATTTTCGCGTTCATTTGATTTCTCTGCAAGCAACGCTTAAAATACGATACAAGGTATATGGAATAATTCTAAAATTCTTTTCCATATCACACAAGTCTCTTTAGGATAAAAACATGAAAGTCTGTCTGTAAAATTATTATTATTAAAATTGTATATATATAAAATTACTATATATATATAAAATTATTATTATTGTTATTAATATAATTTACTTAGACCAAAGAAGTAAATTCTGGAACTAAAAGTAGAATGAGCACTAGAAACTAAGATTATCGGCTCTCAGACTTTTTTTTGCAAGGCAAACTAGATGGTTGGTCTAGTTCTCCAGGTATTTTCAAGAAGTTCATAGGGTTAGATGCTCCGAAAATTAATCGTCGAATATTAGAAAGGGTTTAGCATTTACAAAGTATATGTTTACTCATAAAATTGTGAACGCAATCGCAGATCGGAGTAGTAGTTTCTTAAGACTTCCCATTGGATAAATTTAATTATTTTCTTTACTGCTATTATATAACAAAACTCTGTGCACACTTATAGCCATCAAAAACAAAGGTTCACCTCGTTAAAGACTTTCTGCTACTCTCATTATCTTCTGCCTATCTTAATTTGGGGCCTTGACATGTTATTGCCCCACAACGAAGGCTATTGAACATCCTGTCCTTAAGTAAAGCCCTATCTGGAAAAATTCGCTGACAAGTCGTTGTAATGATTGACCTTGGCTGATAATAACGTTTTGACTTATCCTCCGATTAATTTTTATCGCTTCAATTAAAACAATGTTTTTTTCTCGTAACTTAACAATCGAAATTTTAATCTTGGATAAGGAATGTTTCGAGAAGTTATCAAGAAGAACAAGTAAGAAAATTATCGATCATGACCGAATCTTTTATACCCATCACCGTTATTCTAAAGAAGACAAAAAAGTTAAAGAACCAAACTTTTACGCTCTATGATAGGGAGTGGGTGCGGCTGATTTTTTCTATTTTCAAAGTAAAAGTTTTTGTCGCGTAGGCGTGTTCTTGGAAAAGTTTAAATCACTTTCGAATTTTTCGCAAATGTCTAGGTAATATCTTCTAGTTGCGCAGACAGACAAACCGACAGACAAACAGACGGACATGTTTAGGTGCATTTCAAATTTGAAACTGCCCAAAAATTTATATGGTTTAGGGAATTTTTGAACATTGTTTCTGCGCTTGATAAAAGTCTTGAAAAACAATTAAATTTTGATATACTATAACATTGGGCAGGGGTGATCAATTATTTCCATTTTTGTAGAATATGCGATTGCAAGCGTTGTACATTTATCTGCTGTAGCTTATTCAAGGTCCTTAAGTGTAGTAAAGTGTCAACGACTGAACAATTTAGCGCTGAAGTAGATTTGAAGAACCTTCTCACAAAATAAATGTAATGATGTCGCAATGGCATTAAATTTAGAAATACCAATTGCTATGATCCTTTCGCTTATGTTGTCCGAGGGCCGAACTATGTATCAGATGGTTCTGGAGAGCAAACAAATTTAGATAATTCATTTTTGCTTAAGATTTGATGCTTTTTACATCCCACACCACTTATGTCTGATATTCTTTGCAAATTGGATGCTCTCTCAAGACCATGGCCCGTTGGTTTCAAAAGTGTAGACAACTTATGGAGCTGCGTAGATTGATTTTGTGTCGATACATGACTCCCATTTTATTATACCGACCGTTTTAGAAAATGATTCTAAACCTGTCTGTACGTCTGATGTCAATTTGTGCTCAAGCTGCAGCTCGCAATTCTTGAGATATTTCGCTGAAATTTGGTGCAGGGGCGTGTTTTGACCCAAGCGGGAACGCTATCGAAAATGGTTCGGATCGGTTCACTTTTTCGACCAACCCCCATACAACGCCCTATTCTAAGAAATCGTTATGAGGAAACAAATTGCAATTTTCAACATTTCTCAGCAAAAATGGCTAAGTAGTAGTATTAAGGCATTCTAAATTGGTATGGGAACTTTGGACCGGCTGTGGAAATTTTTGAAGATTTTGAGATTGGTATTTTGGAAGTATTTCATTTTAAGGCTCTTTCGGCTAAATGGTAATGCGCTTTGGTTCATTTGGAACAAAACTGTTCCCCTATTAACTCCTACTTACTTAACTCCTACGTAAAAAATAAAGAAAAGTAAAAACGCTATAGCGGCCCACTGCCCCTTTTTTTATATCACTTTGCTTAATACAGTTATTCACATAATCACATTTTAAAACAACCGTTATATAGGAAGTAATCGAAAAAGCGGTCCCATCTGAATCATTCATTTTCAGTCAAAAGCAAATTTCCTCAAACTATTCCAAAAATTTTACAACAACAAGAAAACAGCACAACAGAACAAAACGGACAGACGGAGAAACAAACTTAGATCGATTCAGCAAATGAATCCGAATTGATTGGTATAATAAAAGTTGCGTCTACTTAAGCTTTTTCTTGATGTCTCCTACATCCGCACAAACTTAGCATATTCTTATTCCGCAAGTGCTATATCATCCGATCTGACCAATTTTTAATAGCATTCACCCTTGGGCCAATGCACGTTAGTGTACCAAATTTCATACCTGTAGGTTAAACACAACAAAGGATAGATATGCTTGGGTCGATTCAAGAACTGATTCTGAATCGATGGGTCTATCTATCTATCTATATATCTAATATAGTGTTTTACCACAAGTGGACAAGTGGTGTAAGATAAAAGAATTGGTTTGATGTGGAAATCTTGGATTTATGGAAATAAACTAGAAGGCCAGATTTGTAGAGTATAGATTGCAGGTGTAACAGAGAGAGAGAGAGAGAGAGAGAGAGAGAGAGAGAGAGAGATCACTCACATCTATTTTTGCATTTCGTAAGTACAAGTACGCGAAAAATCCAAAAGAACATGTATTGGTATGTAAAGCATTTTTCACATTCTGCAGAATTTCGATGTCGAGGTTTTTCTAATGCGTGTGTGTATACATACAACATATATAGAACAAATGAATAAATAGGCATTTAAGTGCCTTTTATGCAATTGATAGTCACAGTTGATTACAGTTCCGTAGAAAACCTTGACCGTTGTTTCATTTCAATATGTTTTCACAATGCTTGCGGCTTCTGTTTTCACTCTTTTTGCTTTTTATTTATGTGTGTATGGGCTTTATTTTTAATTTGATTTCATTATAATTGTTCTGTTTTTCGTTTACTTTTGATTTTTCTCACATTTCACTTACCAGGCTGGAATATCTTTTGTAATATTTCTATACGATCGTAAGGACGTGCTGGTGATGTTTATATTTCGTGCGGAAATTGCTTGCAACAATAAAGTCGGTATTAACAGCAGTCTCAGTGACAGTACATGATTTGGAAACATTTCACGTTTTGTTTAATATTTATTCTAATATTTTCTCTAATTTATTTTGATTACTTTTCTTATTCGAATTTTTTTTCTTTTTTTTTTATTCTTTGTACTAAATATGTTTGAGGTTTAGTTGATTTGTTGTGTGTTTATAAAATCTTCTTTTTTTTTTTTTTTCTAAATATGCGATTTTATTTACCGCTTCCAGCAACTGACAGCAGCGGTCAGTCGTGTAATATGTACTTACAAGTAAGTGAAATATTTTCAGGGTTTATATAGATGCTCGTATATATATAATGTATGTATTTGTGTGCGCATGTTTGGATGTATGTACGTGTACGCTTATGCATAAGTTCTTGCGTTCGTTCGTATGTGGAAGCATTGGTTTATGACGGAGTTTAAGATTAATCTTGCACATCAGTGATAAGAAATTCATACTAACAGACTACGCCGCTAATACCTCTCTCCTACTACTACTACTACTACTGTTCGCAATAACAACAATAAAGTAGTAATTGTGACAGTTTTGCACAAATACTTGCATATGCGTGTGAATTGTGTTTTATAAATAGCATAAGTGGGTGAATTTTGTTTTTTGCATATGTATTCATATACATGTATAAATGTATTAAATATATGCATATGCAAAAATAAAGCGCGCACGTGCACTTAAACGCTAGTTACGCTATGGATTTCAAAAACGCAGGGAGCACTAAAGTCGCGTTTTTATCACACCACGATGCTGTCACAGCAAGTGAAAACATTATAGTTGGGCTAAGCTGACTATTAAATACTCTACACCGCATTGTCTAAGACAATTCTTATTTTTGCCATAGAATACGAAAACTACACCTTGTTTTTATATGAACTTGCTATTCCGGAATTAAAGCATATATGGAATTTATATTAAAAATTTGGACTTCTTTGCAAATAAACGTTCACTTTCCGTAGGAACGCTTACGCCCATTAGGTTGAAAAATTCAACACAGTTTATTTTTATATCAAACTGCTACTGCAAACTGCTGAATCAGTTTTCATCATAAAATATTAAGACTTATACTTTTGTACTCTACAAAACGAAAATTGTTGCGAAAAGCCTTATATAGGATGGGATCCAAAAATAGGCGCAGGCGTTCTAAATTTTTTTATCAAATTACTATTATGGGTAAATGTTCCTCATAATATATTAAAAGTTAAACTTTTCTGGCCTAAAGACAAACATTTTAGTTGAAATGCTTTCATAGAATAGGATCCATAAAATAGGCCGAGATGGTCCAAATTTGGTGCAGTTAACTTTTTTTTATCTTAAACTAGTATTATGATCTAATTTTCGTCATGAAGCATTGAAAATTAGAGCTTGTTGCCAAGTGAACTTCAGTTCAGAGGGGCTTCAAAAAGATAGCCCCAGCCTGTCCAAAGTTTTCACATCAATTTAGAATGCCGACATACTATTACTTAGAGAAATTTTAAAAATTGTAATTTTTTCCATCTACTTCAAAATAGGATGTTATATGGGAAGGTGTCGAAAAAGTGGACCGATCCCAATCATTCTCAATAGCGTTCGGCCTTGTGTCAAAGCACGTTAGTGTACTAGCTTTCATCAAAATATCTCAAAAATCGGGACCTGTAGCTTGGGGAGAAATTTACATGGGCGGACATCTGACGGACAGACATACAGATAGACTTAGATCAATGCAAGAAATGATTCTGAATCGATCGGCATAATGAAAGGTGTATCTATCTTAAGGCCTTCTGCTGTTACGTACGTCTGGGCAAACCTAATACACTTTGTACCATAAATGGTGTAGGGTATAATTTATTGAATTCCCTAAGTCACAGTCTTTGCGCGTCTCTTGAAATGCAGTCGATAAACTGTAGTAAGAGTTTTTCAGTTAACTTTGCATTTCGCTAAAGTCTCTTTCTCTTAATCATGATTTTTCGGATTTACCCAAATTTTTGCTTACAGTCGGAAGATTACAATTTCCCTTGAGGGAGGGGAGCCACTTTTCGCTCAGTTATCTCACTAATAATGAAATTCTTGCTTTCAATCAGCGATGTCTTAAAAAAAAAAAAGGCCCCTGGGAGCGAGGCCTTTAGATATGTCGTCAATTTTGAAGCAAATAGAGAGAATTCTTCATCCCCTTTTCGAGCTATAGCATTAAGACATAATATATCATAGGATTCATAAACGAATCATTTTATTGAAAACGAAAATGGTAAAAGCGCCTCTATAACCAGCACCGAAGAAAGCAGATAACTTCGGATAAACCATTTGCAAAAGCCAGAGTAAATATTCTCCTGGTTGTAAAAATTAAGATGTTGGCTTCCAAAATACAAAAAATATTGAAATTGGATCAAATCAACTTCTCTCTAACTCAACTTGTTTGCAATTTATTTAAGCCTTATTTACGCTAAAAAGTTCGCGAAAGATGTATTAAACTGGTCAATTTTACACCCTACACTGCTTACGGTACAACGGTATATTAAGTCTATGTAGATGTGATTTGAGATATTTTTTTATATCGATCAATCCGAAATCACTTTCTGCATCTGTCTGTCCGTCCGTCTTGTCTCTTGCTTACAGGTTGCTATTTTTGAGATATTTTATGAAATTTGGTACAAAGACTTGTTTTGGTTAAAGGACGCACTCTCGCATATGATTCCGATCGGACCACTTCTTCGACCACCTCCCATATGACACCGTATTTGGGAGGTGGTTATATGAACAACCCACTGTCCCACTGTTTGTTTATTTTTAACAGGACTAAAAAGAATTATTTTCAGTTACTTTCGATTTACACGATTTTCCACACAAAAATGTTCATTTGTATCATACAGGGTGCTATGGGGAATAAAGTGAAGAATAAGTGTACTTTGCACACTGCGTTCACTTGTTATGCAGTTGCTAAGCAAGGCACGCTGTTAATTGGATCACAAGCAGTCCTTACGAGATTACATAAAACTTCGAAAAATTCTACTTTTTTTCATTTCTTTTATGGTTTCATTTAGAATTGCGACGTGTTACCAACATTTTCCCGCAGTTTCAAGTACACTGGAGTTAACTCTATCAATCGAAAGAGATCTCAAGAGGAGGGGGAACACTTGGAACTTCCGGTCATAGTAGATGTGACTGCGGCGGGACATTGAAGAGGCGTCAAATTTTCTAAGAACTGCGTTTTTGAAGTCGGTGGACACGATCTCTTCACAACGAGCGTATCGGTCTTATTGTCCTACTTACTTTTTCGGGAGAGGATTGACAGAATATTTTTTTTCCTTTGATCGTGCAGGGCAGTCCTTAACAGAAATCGTACCTTTTTCGTGCAAAACTATCAAAATTCTCATTTCAATGTTTGCTAAGCTACAGTCACCTACTAACATAAGTTGTTTGATTTTTACACATACCACTGAAGAATGCGTATAAAATATATCATTATTTAATAAAGAAAAAATTAAAACTAATTGCACTTTCCTATCTTTTTTGAAACCCATATATATATAGAGCTTCAATTACTACCAACCCGCTAATACGGAAGCCGCCTAAATATCACAGCATATTTGATAGTAAATTGGGCAGCATTTGAAAGAAACCCTTGGGAGTGTTGTACGGTAAGAATTACTATAATTATGGTATAATCGTTATCTTTAATGCCAATTAAATGTTTCAGTGATTTTCAAACTGCTCTACTCTTTTTAAAGGTATTTTGAGGACATTTATTAAGGATAAAAAGAAGTTAAATAGTAGTACAGGATTAATCTTGACGTTGTTGCCTTCTTCCGTTTATCTGTTATAACAAGATTCAGTGAAGCAGCATAAGACAATTCGTTACAGGCATTGGCTATAGGGTATTGTCTACTAAATGCTCATCCCTTGAATGTGACGAGACTTTCCAAAACAAAACAAGTAGAAAAACGGGATATGGTCCACCATTAAATACTCTACATCAGTTCGCTTAGTACAGTTAATCAAATAATGACTGTTCGAATATGGGGTCCGATCCGAAACGCTATTGGAGTTGGGCGTGTACAAAATTTCATCAATGTATACCAAAAAATGTGGATTGTAGGTTGGACGCAAGAAAAGACGATAGACAGACGGACAGACGAGCTTAGATTCTGATTTAGAAAATGATTATGAACCGATCCGTGTAATAAAAGGTAGGCCTATCCCAAGTTCTTCTGCGCACAAACTTTATTTATTTTTTTACCAAAAGAGGTGTAGGACCTAGGTAGCGATACTTCCAAACAATGACTGATTAAACCCTAATTGAGAACATATATTATTATCAAATTTTACTTACGATTGTTCTACGTCTGGTTGTATTCTAGAAGAGTGTAAAGGAAAATATTCAATTTAATTGAAATTCGACAAAATTAAAGTTAAAGAGATGCTGAAGTGTTGATATTTGCAAGGTTTGTTTATTGTATGTAACGCGGAAGCCGAACACAAACTATAGAAAGAGCGGTAACTACATAAATACGTCCGCGTAATACATATAATAACAAAAGTAGGTTCTTCATACCCATCACCGAAGGATGACTGGTATATCTATTTTGTTAAAACGTTTGCAACGGCCAGAAGGAAGCATCAGAGACCTCACAAAGTATACACATTCTTGATCATCAACAAATTTTAAATCAATTTAAGCATGTCCGTCCGTTCGTTCGTGTGATGTCTGTTGTAAACATTCTCCTGGCCACAAAAACGATGCTGTCGACTACAAATATGGCAGAAATATTAGAAGGTCTTGTATGCGTCTTCACATTGAAGACGGGCTAAATGTTTGGAAGGACACGCTCACAGCCCTGCGTAAAGTGGGGACACGTCCGTTTTTCAAAAGCAATTAAGAATTGGCTGTTTGCTCATTACTCATAAACTATAGCAAACAAATGTACAAAAATCTGAACGCATATTCTATGGGCCATGCTGTAGCACCTGCACAAAAATGGGAAAAATTGAACGCGGCTACCCCGGCTAGTGTAGTCTACTACTTATTTAATTGTTTTTTTAATACCTTTATATTGCGTAGAAACAAACCTCAAAAACGCGATAAGGTACACAAATTCTTAGCCGACTTCAAATGTGGAATGCACCTAAACATGTTTGTTCGTCTGTCCATCTGTCTGTCTGCCCGGCTTTGTAGTATTTGTGGTAAGCATTCTCCCGTTAGCGAAAATGAAGATATCGCCTACAAATTTGCAAAAGATTTTGGAATTGACTTAAACTTTTCGAAGGACACACCTGCTACGCCCACAGGCCTATACGATGAAAACTTTTATTTTGAAAATAGAAAAAATCAGTTGCGTTCACTTCATGTTATGAAAATTCATGAAAATTTTGTTCTTTCACTTCTTTTGCCTTTTTTAGGATAACGGTAAAGGGTATAAAAGATTCGGTCCCGACCGAATTTAATGTTCTTACTTGTTCTCCTTCTCTATGTGTCAAGTGCTTGTTATGTGCAACACACAGTTACATTGCACTTGTACGACAATAAGATGTTCCTGATTTTAAAAATATTACAGTTATACTTTTGTGTTAATTTCTTTCAACGAAGGCAACGTAAGTAACACTGACTTATAAAGAAATAGTTGAAAGACCAAAATATTATTAGCTTGGGAGAAACGCATTGCCATGTAATTGGTGTAAATTTGGAAATCAATTTAGAAGAACAACAACAAGTGAAGTTTTTTTGTACCCACCATGAAAGGATGGGGTGTCTTCGATTTGGCCTTTCGTCTCCCATGGGACGTATCAAAGACAAAAAGTAACCCAATATTTTATTGATCCTCAAGAAATTTTAAGTCGATTTGGCCAGTCTTATCAATTTGTTCATCTAACTGAAGTTTATTATATGAACCTTTGATTCATTCAACTGTTGTAAGGACTATGGTTTTTTTTTAAGGGAAAATATGAAAACAGTTGCTTAATGAATGAAAATAGAAGAGACGTACTAAAATCATCTTCAAACATGTAACACCATCTAGTTTTATTCCCGTTTTCATAAACGATGGTCACCTTTGCCTTTCGTTGGTTGCATTTGATCCCCATGCCCTTTTCACCCTTGAAAGCAAAAACTTGTGTGTTTTTAAAAGGAATTCTCTAGTAAATCCCTGAGAGGATATTGCTGAATGTACTAAACCCATTGGCTCATTAACTATGAAATAAGAGTTAAAAATCGACGCAAACTATCGCGTATCGCCTACTGACAGTGCCATTAATATGCTCAAGAAGTGCCAAAACTTCTTTGATAAAATACTGGGTTCAGAATATGAAATTTCTTATTACTTTTCGATTAAATCAAAAATAATAGTTTGCCTTTTACTTCCGTTATCCCGCGTTGATTCTAATCTCCTCTGGTTTCGGCCTATGAGGACACGTACTATTCCCAGCGTGAAAGCGATACAATTTGTTATCGTTATTACATTAGCGACGGACATAAATGAATTGAAGAAATTCAATTTGCTGCTCCCCCGATGCTTATGTTAACGAGTTAATTACTTGCTAATAAATCATTTATATTGAACTGAGATATCTGACCTTTCAACGACATTGGAAATTTTAAATAAATCACAAGAACGCAAAACAAAAAAAATTGATTACAAATTCATTGAGTTAACTACGTTTTTAAGTCATTACTATTGAGAGTAATTTCTGTTTCAGTTAAACTCATTCGCGGAAGTAAACAAATCACCAACCAACTACGAGGTTCGATCAAAAAAATTCACGGACATTTCAAATTCACGATCGCTAATAACAAGTCAAGCGATCAATTTAGCTAAACTTAAGCACATCAACAGAGAAATCAAAGAAAAAAAGAATGTAAATAGCGCGTATTTGACTTGTGGTGTAACCCTTTTAACCCACTCACTGCCAAGCAAATTTAGAGCTTCTGGCCCTGGGTGCCAAGATGTTTTTCTAAAGAAAAAACTGAGTGGCCGAGTAAGCAAACTGTTGGTCTCAACCAACAACTTAATGGTCGTAGGGTTAAATCTCTGGCTAAATTAATAACAACAATAATATAATCCGTCCACTACCTACTACGAGATATCTCGTAAGTTACGTACGTAAAAAAACAGCCGGTTACAAGGTATCTCGTAGTTTGAGCTACAAATTTAATTTGTAAGCGACTTTGTTATGTTGTTGCTGTTTGAGTTACCTAGTTATTGCTAGAAAGGATGAATGTACAAAATACTTATGTATGTATAATGTATAATTCATATATACATATATGTATATATCAATCAAATAATCAATCTAAACTTGATTGAGCGTAAACTACAAGATATCTCGTAGCACATAGCCTAGCGCGTGTACTCATCATATTTGTATAAAACTTGGCAGCAATTCTTTACTAATTGGCCAACGTAAAAACTCTATCGGCATGATTCGCTTTATTCTTCTATGGCTTTTCAATACTTATGGATGAGTTTTTGGAGAGCGTTTATTAAGCAAATCGTTAAATTTCTGCCTTTTTGTAATCATCATTAAAGAAGAAGCAGAAATATATTATTTGATGAATGGTTGATGCCATCGATGGAAGGACTATACTATTTCACTGCAGATTTTTGATGCTGTCTTGACGGGACTAATAAGAAAACATTTGACCTTTGATTTTGTTTGTTGTGTGTGTACACTGTTTTGAGATTATTATTATAATATCAGTAGGCGGATAGACGGTTCATAAGATATAAATCAAATTCACGAACATTATCCATTTATATACTCTATCCTACCCTAACATATCAGTAGGAGGAGGTAGAAAAATAATTCAGGGAAGTAATATCACCAAAATAGATAAAATCGAAAGCCAAAGGTAACTTCTCGTCATGTGATTGTCACCCATGTCACTGTGGCACTTATATGCGTTAACCTTTTTCATTAAACCTCGTACACTTCAATGTGTTTGTATGTTGTATGTAAACTTTTGAATAAAGTTAAAGGTGATTTTATTACAAAAAAGTGTATTTAAATAGATTTTTTAATGTCATGTTTTCAATTTTAGCAAATTAAAATTCTGAAAGTGACATTAACGGCAAAATGTGATATACATACATAGTATGAACAGTAAAGGTACAATAGCTTCTTAGTTCATTAATTCTCTTCTTTTTTTTATATACGATAAGAGGGAATATCGTTCGATTGTCTACAATTCGAGATGCTAGACAATCTATACCCATTGTGTGTGTAAGTGAAAATCATAATAATAAATTGAACTTTGGTAGAAGAGAAAGAATAAGGAAGGGTTCTCTAAGATTAAAGGATCCCAGGGAAAGCGCACGAATGTGGTCTCGAAAAGCTTAGCCTAGTAATTAGCAATTAATACACAAGGAAAGTTACCAAAGTCAAGTGCAGCTAAATACATCTCGTCTAGTATTTTAAGCGGACCTTAGCCATTGCTCTTTGGAAATCTAATGTGCAGCATTCTTTTCTTCTTCTTGTTCTGTAGTTTTCTGACCGACACAACAACAAGTTTTGTTTTATTGCTTTTTTTTTTTCAAATAAATACGTGCGCATTAAATTTATTAATATATTAACTTTCAAATTCAAGGTTCGAAATAAGTAAAAATAAAAAAAATGAAAAAAAATGAGAAAAAAAATTCAACCAGAACCAGAAAACATTTGTTAAATATACTGGTCGATTAATTTAACAGGTGAATGCAGTAAATTGCTAAGGAATTGATTTTTATTTATTTGTTCTTTTTTTTTTTCTCTATGTAAGGAATTCATTATCTCTGCATAAATTGCTCTATATCGTGACCAGTGGAATTGCAGTAACGTGATCTTAACGGAACAAACTAATAAGTAAACGAGAAATGCTTTACTATCGGCTTAAGACGAATCTCTCAATACCTGTTATTTGCTGATTACATCAATATATCCTATAGCACCAATAGGGATCGAATGGCTTTATGGAGTAGCGTCTTTTATTATATCAATCTATTAAGAGTCATTTTCTGAACCGGAATGTTTGTGGATTCAACGTATAGGTCGCAATTTTTAAGATATTCTGAGAAGATTTAGTACACTTTAGTATGTGGTTTGACTGAGCGACGAACACTATTGGAAATGCCATGGATCGGAATACTTTTTCGATCACTCAACATATGAGGACTTCTTTTGAAAAGTTATTATTACATATTAAAAACTGTATTAAGCGAAAAAGTGGCGTAGGGTGTTCAATGATGGGTCGTGAGCCACTATAATGTTTTTACTTTGGTCTGCATCACATAATTTTTTTTATTTTGTAAAAGTCGTTACATGAACAAAAAAATTTGCAAAAATTCACGAGCACTAGTCTTTCGACATAGAAATTATATGAGGAAAATTTGGATCGTATGGCCCACCGCTCTTCCATAGAAAGATTACAATTTAAAGTCAGCTTTCTTTTGTAAAGCAAAGAATTCCCGGTTTTATGTTTTATTGTGAAAATTAGCCCTTCAGAGTCATTTGACGTAATAATTAATTGTATCAAATTTGAAACACACAGGTATATTTTTTGAATAACAGACCGAGTCCCTATAAGGGCTATCATGTGAAACAAGCCTTTTTTCGCAACTTGATGACGAGATTAAGTAAAGAATAATAAAATTTTAGAAAAGAAAGTCAAGTTTGCCAAATTTTGACTCTGTCACTTCTCTTATAGGCGTTTCCATGGAAAGTGTGCCTTCACAAGAGTTCAAAACAATTAAATTTATTGTTCCGGCGGTTTGATTCTAGAATTCGTTGCCGTTGACGTTGAGATTCTTCGATGACTTCTTCAATGTCTTCAAGAGAAAATTGGCCTTATTCTTGAACTCTTGAAGTCCATCGATGCTGGCAGTTGAAGTTTACCAAGATCAGGTTAGTCTTAATTCTTTTTATATTGACCTATGTCTTTATAGTTGCGAACTTAAGTAAAATAAATAAGTGAACGAATGGATATTAGGCGAAGAGTTGTAATGTATTTGTTGTTTGGCGTTGCCCCAAATATAGTATTTTTCTTTACTTTGCTTCTTTTATTTTTTAATGAATGTTACTTGGAATTGGAAAGAATATATGTAATCGTGTTTTGTTTTGCAATTGCTTTGTTTTGGACATTAGGACGCTCCAACAATCGTTACGTTCCATGTGATGCTAAATATCCATAATGCCAGCACTTTCCATGCAAAATGTGTCATCCTATGGAAATCTACATGTACAAATGCATCATAGGCACTAACATACGAGTGTGAAATGTAGGTTTATTAGCATAGAGTATGCATTCTAGAGTGTGTCACCTCCGCTATTGGATTAAAATCTAGATCCAGTGCACATCTTCGATAGCTGTGAGACTGCGAGCATAATTGAAACATTCGTGGCCCAGAGGTGTAGAGGTATAAGGTTAAAACGCTGTGCATCTATATTTAATCGAATTTGAAAATAATCGGAATCCGTCCATTACTATGACTACAGTAAGCGAAAGATTATTTCTAATTACTTTCAGTAAATATTATCCTTTAAATATATTGAAGATTTCAATGCAAAACTGACTTGATCATGACCACTATTTTTAAAGACGAACTACATCTTGTCATAGTGAAATCTTTTTATAAGCTTTCATTCAACATGCTTTCCTGTCATCATGCAAAACCAATTCCAGCCAAAATTGCCGGAAGTTTCATATATCAAATTATGAAATTTTGTACGTACGGTGGTACAGTGGTCGATAATCTTTTTCTTAATAAGGATTCACATGGTTGTCAAATAAAAGTCCCTGAAGAGTAGAATGTGCCGACTGTGCTAAGTTAACCGGCAATATACAAATGTTTGGGACCTTATAAAGCAATTGAATTATAAAGCGACCCAAGTTTTAGCGTCAGTATAAACTCAGTATAGAGCATATAGTGACTGGAAGAACATTTGTTGTCTTACTTCAATGCTTTTTTCTTTATAATTTTTTTTTTCATGCTACCGCTTTCCTGTGCACCTATAGATCAACACAAAAAAAAAACAGGTATAAGGAATTATTATATCCTTCGAAAGACGGAAAATCGACTTTATCCGATGCGGTCCAAAAGGTGGTCTTACTTTTCTTATTTGTTCAATCAATTTACGTGATATTTTAATGTAATTTGAAGCAAGCGGAAAAAAAATGTTTGACAAAACCTAAGTCAAAGTAAATTTGGAAAAAAAAATAAGTTCAATGGATGGGGGGAATGGACGTTCGAAAGTCAGAAATGGCGCATTTCGAGTATTCTTTAACTCCTTCCCCAGTAACCGTCACGTATGTGTATCTTTGGCGCAGCTGTTTTCTATCATAGCCCCACGTTACATATATATGGCAGACCTTTTGGGACAACTGGCTGAAGCACAAAATAAAAACGATGAGGAGTGAGATAGGTTTATAACTGTCGATTATCGAATTTAAATGAACCGTTATTTTACTTTTTTAGAATGCTCTAAACACACGTACGTAGACTCTAGTCCAATTGATGCCATTGCTAAGCATTATAAATACTTTGCAACCTTATTGCAACCCCTTGAGATGCTAATAGTGCAAGTCAATTCTTTTCTACGATGGAATTCATTACAGAACCGCTTAGTCTTTTTTTTAATTCTTACATTACTTCTAGTAAAAGGGTATATTAAGTTTGGTCGGATGTATGCAACACCCAGAAGGACTTGTAATATCACTTCTGAATCGGAGGAATTCTGATGAAATTTCACAGAGGAATTCTGATGAAATTTGATAAGCTGACGTGTTTTGGCCAAGGACAAACGCTATTGAAAACGGTTCGGATCGGACCAATATAAAGCCTTATTTTGGAAAGTCGTTATACGTATTAAGCGAAATAATGCGCGCTATTTAATGGCGAGCTGCGTTCCGCTACAGTGTTTTTGTTGTATATCGCATTGAAAAAATGTATGTTTTGGACTTTTATAGAACGAAATTATATTGAACTTGCAGTGAAGAGAGAGAAGAAAGTAGCCTCAAAAAAGAAAAGCAGTGCAAACCCCGAAAAGGAAAAGTCGCATAGCGAATACCTATTCTTCAACAACGTAGATGAACACTACTCTTTTTTCGCTTCTTCTGTCTACAATAATCACTAGTATGCCTGCTCCTATACGAGACATCCCTCTTAGTGGTTCATTATCTGATCAACAGAGACCCCACAGAGTATAAATATTCTTAATCAACACCAAATTCTAAATCAGTTTAAGCATGTCCGTCTGTGTGTCTGTCCGTCTGTGTAATGTTTGTTGTAAACATTTTCCTGGCCGCAAAAATTAACCTATTGACTTCAAATTTGGCAGAAACATTGGAAGTTCTCACAGGCAGGTTGGTATTGAAAATTCAAGATTCAAGGACACCCCCCAGCACCACGTAAACTGAGAACAAGTCTGATTTTCAAACGAAATGAAAAATTGTTTTTTTGTTCGTTACTCATAAACTACTTAATATTATAATGGATCAAAATTCAATTTTTTTTTTCAATACCTCGCAAAGGGGCAGAGCCAAGCTTCAAAAACTTGACTAAATATATAAATTCTTGACCCGTTTCAAATTTGGAATGCATTCAAACATGCCCGTCTGTACATCTGTCCATCTCTCTGTCTTTGCAACTGTGTGATATTTGCGGTAAACATTCTCCCGTTAGCGAAATCGATATATCGTCTATAAATTTGCAAAAGAGCTTGGAAGAGACCCACACTCTTTACAAGACACGCCCAGAACGCTCACACACCTGTGCGACAAAAACTTTTATTTTGAAAATATACTTTCTTAGTGTTTTTGTCTTTCTAGGAATACAATTTTCTTACTTGCTTTGTTGCTTATGCATTATATGGTTTTCGTAAATTGCAATATTTAGTAGCAATAAATTACTTGTTGATGGAAAATCTATAAAGTACTCGGTGCGAACTATTTTCATTAGCGTCCGCCGTCGGGCCGAAACAGGTGAGTTCATCAAAATATTTCAAAAATTACAACCTGATAACACAGACAGGCGCACAGACAAGCTTAGATCGATTCAGAAAGTGACTCCGTGGCCATAGGTATAATAAAAGTTGGGCCTATCTCAAATCCTTCTGGGTGTTACACACATTCGCACAAATTTAATACATCCTTTCGGCACAAGTGGGTAGGTTCTAATAATAGAAAACAAGTAAGAAAATTATATTCGGTTGCTAGAGAATGTTTTATACCCATTATACATCATTTTTTATGTTTGTAGGATAATTTTGTGGAAATTAATATCGCGTATCTGTTGTAGTTTATCAGCAAAGAGCAGAAGACACGGAAAGCATAGATAACTTTGTGGGATTTGTGAAGCTTGCTTCCGCGCTTTGTAAAGATATTCAAAAAAAGATTGAATTTTCCTATATTGCAATAATAGGTAGGTGTGGTCAATTTTTCCCGTTTTTGTACAGGCGCTACAACAGCAACCAAAGTGTATACTTTCCAAATTTTTGTATATTTATCTGTTCCAGTTTTTTAAGTAATGAGCAAAAAACCAATTTTTTATTCCTTTTGAAAAACAGAGGTGTTCTCAATTTACGTGGTACTGTAGGCGTGTCCTTCGACCGATTTGCACTATTTTCTATGCCAACCTGCACAGATCGCTCTGTGTGTTTTACGTCTGCACCTGACATGAGTCTTAATCAGACGGGTTGCCTACAACCATCGGCAATCGAGGTAAGTTGATTGACGACCCCTCAGGGAGAAAGACAATCCCCATTGAAGGGGGCCTTTCTACCCTGAAGTACCGCAATAGAAGATGGGTGTGGGCCAAATTCTCGCTTAGTGGTCTACGTCGAGGCCTATCTAAGCACCTCTTCAATAGCTCCCCAACCTGCACACAACAAATTCCAATGTTTCTGCCAACGTTTTAGTTGATGGCTTCGTTTTTGCGGCCAGTAAAATATTTACAACCGCCCTTACACCGACGGACAGGCGGACATGCTTAAATCGATTCCGAATCTAATGCTAGTTAAGAATGTAATTAATGTGAAGCTTTTTTCTGGGCGTTGCAAACGTTTTGACAAAATGAATATACCTCCGTCCTTTGGTGATGGGTATAAAAAATCTTCTGAAAACACTCGTGTGGTGATAAGTCGTTTATTATACTCCAGAGGGTATGCATTTTGGTTGTAAAGTATTCGTGCTCTTGACTTTGCATGAAAAATGGGATCGATTTAGTCATAGCTTTTGATTATCATCTGTCTTTATATAAATATTTACAAACCTTCATACTATTTTTGTTGTTGTAATTTTACCTCTGATGCACAATAATATTTAAAGGAATTTCCCGGAATCGCTGGAAGTAGTATTTTGCTATAATTTGTTGCTTTCATAATCGGAATGATCTTTGAAAACAAATAGAAATTTTGAATAGAATTTACTATCTCTCTTACTAGAGGAGGGCATTACCCACTAATTATTCAACTCTTATCGCATTTTTATTGCTCCCACAAAAGTAATTAACCTCACCTAATATGGGTTTTTTATGGGTTTAAAATGTGAACTTTTACTTGTTTACGTTGCCCTCATCACAAATCTCATATTTTCATTTCACTTACAAAGACACAAGCAAGAGTGTGCTTCAAATGGTAGTTTCGTACCGACCATCCTACAAAAAACATGATATCATATTTTTGATGTTAGCCAATAACAACAATCACATTACTCTCCGGATCGTATATAGTTACACTGGATTATAGGTTTAAAATCTTCGATAGAATCCTCGCTACCTCTAATCTTAAGTAAACTTATATGAAACTCACCATTATTTGTGGATTGCAGACGTTCTATCAATAGTTTCGTTAGGGTCACCTTTTTTAAGGATTATATTTTTAAACGCTTTTTTACAATTTTGTAATGTTGCGGTCATGAAAGAGGATGACACTTTGCATCTTTTAATCGCTATTGTCGGTCTTGTTTGCAACTATGCATCGTCCAGTGCGTTCAGTTGGCGTCGGTAGATAGCTGCAGAAAGGGTTTCATTCGACTTTAGCAGCCCACAGTAAACTACACCTTCCACATGTCACCCACCCTATGCACAGCGAAACTTTCTCTTTTTGACTAACCCATGACCCCCCCTCTGTACGTTTGGAATTGTTGTAGTAGATCAACTTCTCACCGCCAGTCACAATACGCGACAGAAAACTTCTCTTTTTTTGTCTGGCAAGCAATGAAACTCCGATGTTGAAACGGTTCGAAGTCCCATTTTCAGTCAATTCGTATGCTAGTCATTTTCCCCCCTTTTTGGATTTTTTCCACCGGGGGTCTAAGCTGTTCGAAAGTTCTTTGAGAGTTTGCATTCTTCCTCCATTGCCTTCGAAATTTTTTCGTCCTCCAGGCCGTTGTTTCGCATTGATTGAAAATTCACCACTTTTAAACCGTTGAAGCTAATGCCGGTAATTGTGATGCGGTAGAGCAGCATCCTCGTAAGATTCAGGGTTTCAGCAGCAGATTTCTTCAAATCGAATAACAGTGGTAGTGAATATGGAAAATGGCATTTTGAGCTTTCTATGATTAGCGTCTGAACATAGTGAATAAATCAGGAATAAATACTAAATGAAAAAATATGATTTTATGCCGAGAAAGATCAAAATCATCGAATTTGACCGTTGTGTACATTGACACTTCGCATAACTTTATCATTTTCACCGATAGATGCCGCTGATTAAAATACATGCATGCACCGAATAAAAAGACCTTTTACTGGTAAATCACTTAATGCTTGTTCTATAAACTAGTGTAAGCAATCGTAACATTTAGCTCTGCCTTGTTGTCTCGAATATTGTGATTTTGAGTGCACCCACAAGAGGTGGATAATAGATAATTGAAACAGAAAAAACGAAAATTTCAATTTTCGACTCGAAGCTAAAGGATATTTAAAGTTTAATTCAGAAAAGGAGAACTGGACAGGGATCCAGTCGATTCATACTATCACAAGGATTAGAAACATAAAGAAGTGCCCCGGTTTCGTTACACTTGGTAGGGTTTAAACTCGCGTTTGTCAAAGAATAAACTGCATAACATTCGCCTAAGATGCAAAATCCCAAGATGCGAAAAGAATATTGAAGCTAAACAAAAGATTATTAGGGGTAACTCAAACACCGGTAAAGACATTGAGCGCTTAAATGCCCAGTTTTCCTCCTGCTTTTAGCAATGAACAGAGACTGTCTTCCCATATACACAAGGCACTCGTTCGAGAACGAGAGCAATGCAACGAGAGAAAGTAAAACTATTTTCGCGTCATAATCAGCTCAGGGTATTTCAACGGCTTCTTTTGCAGAATTCTTTTAAAAGACGCACGCATTGCAAGTCGCATGACAAGTGAGCGTACAGCGCCTACAGAAGGAAAAATTTTAACTGAAAGACGGTTTTTCCGCTCAGTTCATTTTTGCAAGTCAACGCGGCGATCTGCAACGTTTTTGGACATGCATGGCTTCGAATAGAATGGTTTATTAGACGATCCGCTTAACGTTAGAAGTCCTGCGTTTATTATGAATCACTTAAGACTGGCAAATTCACGCTCAGGGCTCCGACCAGAAAGACGGACAGCCAAGTTTAAATCAATTCAGAAAATGTTTTTGTATAATAAGGGATGTGCGCATTTTGAGTCTTTCTGGGCAAACTTAACATATTTTGTATTGCTTGTAACTAACTAACTATATACAAAGTCGTAAAAGTAAAGCCCTTTCATCCCTGCACAAGCGCTTGAAATTTAATTTACATAACGAATTGTTCGTTGGATACTTTTCCAAACTTTTTCTCAAAGCAGTTAAGTGTAAGTCCCTTATAAGTGGGCTCCATAAAATGCCTCAACGCGCTTGCCGATCGCTGAAGGACTCGACTCGGCTTCATTGAGATTTCTTGTGTATTTGAGTAATGTGTGGATTAAGAAAATTATTCTTCTTGTCTTCAGTTGAACGTTGAGTGGAACTATATGTTAAATAGGTTAAGTGCGAGTAAGGACAAAAATGTCAGTAAATTCTTGTTAGTCTTTCTTATCGTGGTTGCAAAAAAAATTGTAAAAATAAAAAAATGCTTATAATTGGCACTGAACAACACCTTTCAATTCGTTTAAAGTGCTTCGTTAATATTTTTATTGTATTGTTATATGCGTTATTATTGTGATTCGGTTGTTGTTGTAAGTCGACAAAGTATGAGAAACATTTATGTACATACTACACAGACATTGTTTTTCTATAGATTTTGTTTTAAACACACAAACAAATCAAAATGCTTTTATTGTTTCAAAAATTTTGTTTATTTACGTGTTCTAAACTTTTTATGAAAATCTTTTCGTTTTCCTTTGTTTTTCTTTTTTTGAAAGCGCGCCAAACTGTTGCCGCTAATAATGGTTAATTACATAAAGTTATGTGTGAAATAAGAATGATATTAAAAAACATATATAATTAAAACAATAGTTTATAAAAGTTGTTTGTTTGTTTTGTTGATTTATCGTAGAAAACACGTGTGTATGAATTCCATTATATACGATTTAATTACGATTTTTTCGAAATTTTTTTTTTTCTGATCCGGTTACCTGCTGTTTATCTTTTTTTACAGTTGCTTACTGTCTGAAGTACGACGTGTAACTGAGTAACAATTTGCTGAATTTCAGTTAAATAAATGATCGTTTTGTCTACAGTAATAGTTATTTATTGTCGTGTATTTTGTCTCTCTTTTTCAACTTATAATGCACGTCAACAGCTGTTAAAACAAATCTCAACGATGATTAGATTATGGGAACATTTCTCAGGTATATGAAGATAAGCAACTTTTGAATATCTAATGTTTAAAATAAGAATTATGACAGTGGAGCATAAGAATTATTAAATAATTTATTATATCCATTGACATTGCTGGCGGTGTATTTCCCAAAAGTTTGCAGCACTCAGAACGAACCTTAGAAAGCCCCACGAACTATATACATTCTCGATCAGGCTCAAATTCTGAATCAATTTAAGCATGTCCGCCTGTCCGTCTGTCTAATGTGTGCCGTAAAGGTTCTCTTGATCGCAAAAATGAAGGTACGAACTATAAATTTGGCAGAAGCCTTGCAAGCTCTTGCACACAGGCTGACATTACAAATGGGCCAAATTATTTGAAGGACACACCTACAGTACTACATAAAATGAGAACACCTTGGTTTTTCAGAAGGAATAAAACATTGGTTTTTGCCCATCACTCATCAACTAGAACAGACAAATCTGCAAAATTATGTTCCATGGGCATTCCAAGTTGACGACGTCTACCCAATATCATAGTGTATCAAAATTAATTTTTTGTAATACCTTTATATCGCATAGAGTACATAAATTCTTGGTCAGTTTTAAATTTAAAATGCACCTAAGCATGTTCGTCTGCCGAACTGCGCGGTATCTGTGGGAAACATTCTTCCGCTAGCGAAAATGACGAGACCGTCTACAAATTTGCAAAAAAGTGACCTAAACTTTTCAAAGCGCTCGCCTACAACGCCCACACGCCTCCACTCCATACTATAGAGCATGCAAATTTAATTCTTTTGCTTTTTTTAAGATCACTGTAATGGGTATAAAAAATTCGATCAGGACCAAATATAATTTTGCCTACTACTAGAGGATTTTAAAGATGTCTTTCAAAATGAAGAAATTATGTTTATATCATATTAAAGCGTTGCTGACAAACAATATGTTGTATGTCAAGGTTTCCCCTAATGTGTGTCAATAGGTTAAATTCCGCAGTACCCGCCGATGGTTCACATTGCAACTTGAAGCATCGACCAATGCTTCTTATGAAGTGAGGCAATCTCCATCGTGCGGGAGTCTCCACTAAGAGCCAGGGTGAAGTCATCCAGCAACGGCGAAACCTATTAAGACTTTTTAATTCGCCTTCAATTTAGGGTAACTACAGCTGCCACGAAGCTTCCCAAATAGCCGTTGCCACATGCCACGCGAAAGTATACATAAAAAGTGAGACTGTTTCAAGTTCTTGTAGGTGCTGCACACATCAGCACAAATGATAAATAGTGGTGGGTATCCATAAGTAAAAATATTATATCCGCCTGGCGAGTCTTTGACATTTCCATATAAGGTCAAATGAGAGCATGTGGTTTGGTGGATTGACACTATTTTACATTGGTCTTCTAAATAAACACAGTACAGTTTCTGTCTTTTTTTTCCTATAATTTTGAACGGATCACGTCCAGTTCTTCACAAGGGGTTTAGAAGGTTTTCACAAATGTCTGAATTAAATCAATATTTTTTTGCGACTATCAGTGACTCGGGTAATGTCTCCTATACTTGCGCGTGGTGATCAGGAAGGATTGTAGGAAGAGAAAGGTGCGGAGAGGAAGTAGTGTTTGTGAAGGTTCAACTTGATTATGGAGGCATAAGGCACGGTAGGAAAGCCCCCCAAGGCAGCCAGTACCCGTTAAAAAGGGCGAAATGTGTTGTAAGATATGCAGGTAACTCCAGGATGAGTGGATGGGAATGCTGGGAAATCCTTGTAGAATACTTGCCCTGGATGTACCGGCACATAAACGCAACAAAGCACGCTTTCGTCGCCCATGACCGTCTGAGCCTTTCGCTGCGTGCGGTCGGCCCACAAATGCGAGTTATACTCTAATTTTGGTGTAATACTGGCGGCATAAATTATACGGATATCGGCTGCTGTGAAGTATTTTTTGCATCGCTTTAAAAAACCTAAGCCCTTGACGGCGTCTTTCGACATTTCGACCACATGCTCTGTCGAACGAAGCTTGTTTTGTATTCTCATGCCCAGAACATCAAGGACTGCCGATACTGCATTGACAGCAACAAAAGAGAGAGGGCAGTTCATCACCTTTCCTCTGCGTTAGAAAAGAACTTTGGGTTCTTGTGGCATTAAAGCTTATCCTATTTGCCTGACCCCATTCAGGTACTTTTATGGGGTATCATTTGTCATGCCGTATTTGTTCTGCGTTCCTGCATGGTGCCTTGCTGAGGGAAAAACGAACAACACAAGATGCTGTCGTTTGCAAATGAGCGGACAAGATTTTCTGTTATGCACACGAGGTCGTTCATGAACCCCAGGAGGAGAGAGGGCGAAAGAACAGATCCTTATTGTACAGCTGCACTTAAATAGAATTCGCAAACTGAAATCAGCTTAGAAACAAGAGCATCACGCCACACTCTGTTCTATGGTTTGGAGATCTCTATGTCAACGACCATACTTTTGCCAAAGTGGCGAACAGCTTTGCTCCACTTTTCGGTGAGGTAAGCCGAGTTCGCCAATGGCCGACTTTTGTGAAAGCCGTATTGTCCGTCACCAATTAGGTCGTTGGATTTTAGATATCTCATTAGATGATAGTTTACCATGGCTGTAGCGGCGTAGACTGCAATTGGGCGATAGTTTGAAAGATTGGTGGGCTCACACTTCTTGCGTATGGGTTGGAAAATGGCAATTTTGCAGCAAGATGAAAAAACGACAGCATGGTAATACTTGCTGAAAAAATTGCGCAATGTAGAGCTACTGTTGAAATTCTATCTGGCCCCGGAGTTTTACGAGTATTGAAATTTAAAAGAACTTTTTAACGGCCCTCGTTCGAAAGAATAATGCAGACATCGAACGTGTTAGTGTTGCAACCGGTGGCAGTAATTGATTGCTATGTGGTAAGTTGGAGGTTGAAGCAAATAATTCAGTCAATACATTAGCGTTTCAACCGACTCAAATATTACCTGGTCATTATTGCGAACAGCCGGAATCGATGCGATAGATTGGTTTCCAATCCTTTTGCATAGTAGATTAGTGTGGTGGTTAGGGTTAAGACGCCAACCTGTAAACGCTTCATCTCTGGACCTGCATCTTTACAAGTCTGATTAAATCAGCATTTATTTTTGGTCCTAATCGAAGTATTGGATGGAACGCATTCCGTGTTTGATGATGTTCGTTATCATTGCTGCAGGGGCATTAATGTTGTTATTTAGCAAGCATAGCTTCTATATTCTGTAAGTATGGTCTAGGTCCGTCCATTGGCAAATCTTACATATACCCATTAAGTAAGAGCGCACATGCCAAGTTTCAATTTTCTAACATTCCAACAACGCTCAGAAACGCAGACGCATGGACGGAGTGGAGTCATTTCAAAATCTTATCCTTTAGGATGGGATCTCCGTTGAGCATCACAAGTAGAAGGTTAAATCTAGCATACTCCCTTTGTTCGTTGGGGGATATATTATCGGTTCAAAAAACGTTATTAAGAAGAAAAATAACACACTTTTTAAAATTGTATAATAATTAGAGAAGAAAAACCTGATACGCGTGCTTACCAGCACATAAATTAACGTCGCTCGCTACATAGCATTTTTTACACGTATTTAGTTATCTTAGCGTATGTGAGACACACCGCCTAATGCCAACCAATCATAGTGCGTATAGCTAGTTATATGAAACGAGTTGAGCTGTTTGTTTACTGTTTTTCCTTTTCACAAAATTCCAATGTGAACAAAAAACTGGTTCCACTGTTATCTCTGTTTACTTCATAGTTTCTAAACTAATATTTATTTAGTTGCTTGCCTAACTAGGGAAAAAACAATAAATATTTGCATTGATTTGAGTGTGTCTGACTGCTCTGTAATTAACTTTAATTTTATTTTTAATTTCTTCTTCGTTTTTTTTTTTTCATTATTATTACTATTAAGGTAATGAATTTTTATTTTTAAATCATTCTTTTTAATGTTACTTGTTTTTTTTCTATCTTACATTTGACCTTGATGTTGAAATTTTATATCAATTGACAGCTTCAGCTTTTACAAGAACGTGGCATTTCTGTGCTGGCCGTATTCGGTAAGCAAGAAAGTGAATGTTATTTAGGTTGGGTTAAATATATTATGCAAAAATAAAAAGAATACGAAAAGATAAGAAAGTTTTTTTTTTATATATAATTGCACAAGACAAATTAAAAGATTTATATATACACTTGGACACCGTTTTACGCAATAATCACGTATTCCAAAATTGGTCGTAAAAAACAGCCATTGATTCTAGAACTTGGCATGTAATTTTACAGCAATTAATAAATTATATTTTTGCACCTATCATCGAAAAGGATGGACTCTGGTCACATTTGTCCTTCCTTACCTAACGCGTAGTTATATCCACGGTATACGGTATTCTTAACCGGCAGAAGGCTCTCAGTCACCTTAACTCTACTAGTCCATTGTCTTTGGTTCTAGTTTTGTCATTTATCCATTCATTCATTTGTATGCTTGGACATCTCCCACTCTCGTCTGGAAGAATAGAAATCTGAAAAGTTGGAACTAGTCGTGTGACCTTAGCTCTGCACTACCCCCATGGCATTAGGCACAAGTAAGTTTCCAAGCCAATTTTCAATTCGATGTTGACCTCTGCAATTGTTTGTCGTCAATAATAATTTTACGTTCAATTTAACGCTCAACCCAATTTAATATTTATTTGAGCATTCAAGATGGCTACCGCGAACCCAGGCAAAGTGTTAAAAAGCTATCGACTATCAAATCGACATATGCGGGCTTAGTTCCCAATGTGGTGGACCATATTGTAATTACGATTGATGTATGTATACTGAGTATCCGGTCGGTAAAGGTATTAGACTTACCGGCCAAGTCTATATCTGTGAGGAAGTTCCCTGCTGCTCTTGCTGTTGCCACCCACTGATCCCGTTGAATGTACATAAAAAAAAAAAACGCAGAATTCATTTCAATATTCAATGTCGTCCCACTACTCAATCCAGTTCAACATGGGCGTAAACACCCCAATTAATCCAATGCTCAATTCAACAGTCAATTCATTTCAATACACAATTTGCCGCCCAATTTAATTCAATATTCGACTAAGTGTTCTGTCCAACTCGGTATGATTCAGTCACTCACTTCAATTCAATAATCACTTAAGCATTTCGTTCAACTCTCAATTCATTTCAGCATGCACTCCTTTATTCAGTTCATCAATCAATCCAATTCAACATTCAATTAAACACTTAGTTCAGCATACAGCATTAAATTTAAGGCGATAAGCGCAACACGTATTTGCATTTTCACGTAGTATTGGAGACAACTAAATGAGAAGATAGTCCAATATTCAAACTAGGAGATTTTTGAGGACTATCTATGTGTCTGTTATCAATAATAAGAGTAATGCTGTTAATTAGCAGCCCCTTAGCTGCTTGCTCCTTCATCCTCGTCCTGTGTTACGGTAAAAATCCTCTTAATAATTGCTTGATATGACGTCACTTACTCTCAAACGTTTGCAAAGCAGAAGGATATACGATTATGTGTTTTTAAGTGAATACGCGCTAGAGTACATGCAAGCATGTATGTAGCAAAAATAATATGGTTTTCTTTTCACCGTTTCTTTCACACTGAAAAATTCTAAATATTATGTTCCCCAAATGCTTCGACAAATTTCGATGAATATTTTCATATCAAGAAATATGAAGAAATTTTTTATTATTAAAAGGAATTATGTGGTAGGTATCTCGTTTATTTATTTGACATATTTCTGCTACTTTTCGTTATTGTAACGTAGAATATATTCTAGAATGCTTTGCAATGTTTTGCGGCCTCGCATTTTTTCTACCTAACTATTGTTGGGCTTTTTCGTACATACACACTTGTCTGTGTACCATAGCGCATATTCACACGATCGCACAAAATCGCGTATACTTCTGCTTTGCAAACGTTTGAAAGTATGTGACGTCATATCAAGAAATTATTAACAGACTTTGTGCCCATATATATATGATGAAAATGAAATGAAAGGAAAAACAATTAATTGGCTGCTAATTAGCAGCGTTACGACTATCATTGATAACAGACGCATAAAAGGTCTGCAAAAATCTGCCGGTCTGAATTTTGAAGAAAATGTTCGACCATCTTTTCATGTCCTTTAGTCGTCTCTGGTAGGATGTGTGCCCATGCGTTATGCAATACATACTTGCATTGGTTACGCTATACGAATTTGTATGTGTGGAATGCGAACAGAAATCTATTGTGAGTCTGTTTCTTTGTTATCACATATCAGTTTGCGCAAGTTTTTTCAGCAGCGAGTCGACGTATCGAGCAAAATATCTGTATTATTTCAAACCCTTCTGCTAGCAATCGATCTTAATATAAGATGTTCTTTATAAACAGTAAATATCTCTCTTACTCTCTAGAATTAAAAAAAATAATAACATATCTTTAGGGTGATATCTGTAAAAAATAAGATTCTTTTTAACAGATATATGATAATAAAAAAAAGTTACTTAAAACAAAAGAAAACATTACAATCGGGCAAGACCGACCTTTAAACACCGTAGATAAACTCGCTTGCTGCGATCCGCGGCACTATAAAAATTGCAAATTAGAATTAGAAAAGAAAATGAATGTGTGAAAAAATCTCATATGGGAAAGGCCCAAAAAGTACGATCCAAAATTTTAGCACTGTAAACTTATAAATCTACTTCAGGCAAATGTCCATTGTAAAACACTACAAGTTAGATCTTGTTGCTATATAAAGAATTATTTTCTGTAAGCATGTTTATATGCGAGGATGTTCAAAAAATAACACATTCCCGATATGTCTATTTCATTTACTATGTTAATATTAGAATTGCCGACGTTTCGATCGATTAAGAATCTAGGGTAAAAAGTGGTTATCATCTGTCTACGTAAGCGCCCGCAATAGGTTAGAAACTGAGTCGAACTCGAAAAAGACACATTTTCGTCTGTGACTTGTGGTCCCGTAAAGATATTTCCAAAAAGCCTACCCAAATACATGTCAAAACGGGGTTGGTTTATTAATACGTGAAAAATGAACCATGGAATTTCAATTCCAATTTATTTTCAATTTATATGTAATTGGATGAAAAACGAGAGGTTGGACATAAACTGGAATTAACATTTTATCCTAAATTGTGGTCATGCTAATAAACCGACCATTTTTGGACTGAACGATGAGATTCTAAAGCACATCTGTCACACAGAATATCCGCATGGGATAGGAAGTTATAGACAAAAATATGCCAAAAAAGTAGGTGCTTTTCTGAGTAGCTTCAGTTTGTTTATTTTGACTTAAGTTCCTCCGAGACTTTGTTTAACTGAATTCCGTTAATAGCTTAACAGAGCTCTGTAAAAAAAAATTGGTTTCTGTCTTTGCTAATTGTATTTAAATATAACTTCAGACCCTTGGATAATTATACGTTACGCCCATAGAGTTCGAGATCGAAAAATTAGATTAGATGGTGTCTGTCTGTGATTTTTGTATTTGGAAAAAAAGTGAAGGTCTGAGAGATTTTGATAAAAAGTGGCTCAAGAATTAATTCTCTAAAGTCGTTTAATCACTTTTAGTACTTTTCGCCAATATCGGACAAAAATGGTATATTAACACTGGAATGCAATGTGAACAAATGTTTCACTGACTTTTATTGGTAAGGAAAGACCTCCTAATATCTAAATTGTTTTTTTTATATCTACTTTAGCTTCATATCAGGGGATCAGATCATCTGATCATTTTGATCCCCCTTCTTTGTCGAATTGCCATACTCGCAAAAATGAAGATAGAAAATTGAAATATTGCGCAAAGATTCCTCGATCATTTAATAATCCAAGCCTACAAACTGGGCAAACTATATCCTATGAAAAAATGAAACTAGCACAGCGTGCATGCCCTATTAATAACCTTGTCAACGATGTGGAGGATATATTAAGTTTGCACCACATATGTCCATTTTGGGATTCCTTCCCGTAATGTAAGGGTTCCCCTCAAAAGTAGCAAAGTGAAGAAAGTTGAAAATTTAATATTTTTTGACGAAAATGTATATAGAGTTCTATTAGGCGAATTGGTCCAGGATATACACTCGTTGGTCTTACCTTCTTTCAAATTGTTTTGAATATCATGTAACTGAACTCTATGAAACCATGCCGTTACTCTTTGAAGTTCGCATCGATATTTTGTTTACTTTTTTACTTTAGGAGCAGGGCTTTAATTATTGAAAGACTTCCTTAGCGTAAAGAAACGAACGAACAAATGAATAATGAAAGGAAAATAAAATCAAATTTGAACCGAACTTTTGAGGTTAGCTTTTTATTCACTTAGAAAGTGAAAGTCCACTATGCAGAACAAATTCCATTTCGGAATAAGATCTTAATCTTCTACTTAGTCCTCTTATACTAGGAGATGTGTATGAAACATTTAAATTTCCTTTTTGTAATGTCGCATAAAACGTGACCGTACACCGCTTGTGGCACAAGGATATATTAAGTGTGTGCAGATGTATGCAACACGCAGAAGGACTTCGATTAGTTTAAAATCACTTTCTAATTTGATTTAGTCTTTTTTGTCCGTCCATCCGTCTCGATTTCTTTTTTAGGTTCAATCTACACGACGCGATTTTTGAGGTATTTTTTGTTTGGTGTACTGTCGTGTTTTGGTCCAGGAACGAATTCGTTCGGATCCGTGATGTTGAAAGTGTTTTGGATCGGGCCTAACGCTTCCAATATAACGCCATACTTTGAAAAATCGTTTTATGAATAACTGTACGGTGGTACAGGGTAAACACAGTATGTTTACTTGTTTGTGTTGCAGTAATTTAGCAGGCATGTTGAACGAACTAAGACTATTTATGAAGTTCATTAGCCGAATATAAAATCGAGGTTTTAAATTTCTATCGTCTTGAAGAACCACGGCAGGTGACCAAGGTTTAAAAACTTGATGAAAAACCAAATCTTCACTAAACCTTTTCACTAAACCTTTCCACTAAACCGATGATATAGGTATAAGTATATCAACAATTATGCAGATACCCATACCAGTCATTCAAGCAATCACAATACGTGGATAAATGAACTTGAATATAAAAAAAACTTCGTGATATATTTTGTTTTTTACGATTTTCCGTTTAAAAAATCTGTTTAAAAATTGTTCCCTCTTGGGAAAGTATACTTATTTGTTTACATTGCTTACGGTTTTTCATGTATAGGCCTAAAATAAAAACTCAAGTTGAAAAAGTGGCAGTGGAACTAAATCCTATTTTACACGTACATTTTAAAGGGGCTAAAAAGTTGATAGAAATCAAGAAAAAAGTTCTAATTTGTTTACTCAAATAATTGCAATACAAAGTCCAAAGCAATGAATATTGACTTTTAAGTGTAGGAGTCATCGACTGGAGTTTGAACGCGTGCAAAATAAGAGGCACGTTTCGGTGAGACGGTCGCTATTTAATTTTCACTTTTGTTGCTTTTTGTTAACTAGATAAGGTTATTAGTGCAAATAAACAGAGAGCAGACTGTTCGGTTGTTGTTGTAACAATTATACGAGCTTTAGTAACTGTTCCCGCAGACTGCCAGTCTACTAAATTGTACATTGCTTTTGTAATAGAGAGAAATAGGCTTCGGTCTGTTACGTTTCTATGTGCCTCAAAAAGGATTAGGGTTACACCGGATTTGTTCTTTCGAAACACGCGTCAGGCACATCATAGGATATCTACTCTTGTCAGCGTCAAGTGCTGAATGGATCTAGCGGTACCCGTTGATTTGATTGAAATTTATTATGAATCAAATGTAATTTTCTTATTTTATGTTTCAGTTCGAATTTTTGCACCTTTCGCAGAACTAACAGTTACGTCGGCTAATTAACACAACTTGATTGTGGGAAAGATGCCTTTGTATGTACAGCACACACACTAATCATCATTACACATTGTAGATAAGCGGCCAGTCGCTCAATTACAGCTACTAATTTGTACGTGAATCACTTGCTAGTAACAGTAGGCGACAGAGTGATTCGAAATTATGTGAACAAAGTTGGAAAGGTGTAGAAAAAAAATGTATGAAAACTAGAAAAAAAGGAATAGAATTAACATTCTGTCGTACTGAGGAATTGTCGAATTGGCGTCGAATTGGCTCCCTCAACACCTCTACATATCCCCAATGACGTTTCTGGTGAAAAATGTATGACTAAGAAATTTAAAGACTGGCCAACGATTACTGGCTTTCTTTTCCATACATATGTCCATGAATTGACGAAAGTCATCTGCAAACAAACGTTGCAAGTAAATTTGTTGCGTTGCGGCAGCTGTGCTGGAATCAGTTCTATTTGTAGTGAATATCTATACACAGATGCGCGGCAATGTTGCTTTTAGATCGTACTGCTTGCCCAGCTGTAAATGAAATAATAGGTAAAAAAGGACAAGCAGTACGATCTGAAAGAGTTACAACATTGCCGCGTATCTTTTCCGTAAATATAAATGTAAATGTGTGAATGAGCAAAATGTCGTTAGCAAGGTCACAACAAGAGAATATATATCTGACTTTTCAGCGTAACCAATCAAATTTTGTTCTAAACCTTCGGGAACTAACCAATTTAAACTGCGAGCATTGTGTGCCAGAAACCTATGTAAGACCACCACCATGAAGTGATAAGAAACTTGCACAATCGTGAAAACCTGCCAATACAGCCTTAGTTTGATTTAATAGAATATGACGCTAAGTACCCAATACCACCATACCCGAAATTTCGCTTCAACTCCCAAGCAGTTTTGGATTGGGACGATTTCAAAGGTGTACAAGTTAGTTTTGACCGCTTAGGAGAACTTTTTTCATTCGGCAAATATTTCAATAAGCAAACATCAATAATGAAACGGTTCTATTCTCACAGTATTGTCGCCATTACGAAAACCCATTTCCATTATAGCCAAGAAAGCGTTTGTTGTGCTGCCTTTTTTTGCTGTACACTCGATAATATATTTGTCGGCGCCCCTTCCTTATCTATAAGCAACATTTTCTGCTTAACCATTTCATCCTTATTCCAATGTTTTGAATTATTGGCCCGATGGAATGATTCAAACCCTGCCGTCTCGAAACCGTGAAAAGCTTAATTCATTAAAATTGCTCTTCTTGCGAGTTATATGCAGATCTGAAACTAACTTATCTCTTAACTTTGTTTATGGGCTGCTCATTTCTTTCGAAACGCTCCGTGACCACCCAAACGATGGGTGTGTCCTTGCTTTCCCTAGATCGATTGCACACCGCTTCTACTTCTACTAAAGCACTAGTTTTCCCTCTATGCATGCCCTACTTCTTTATTTTTTCAACGTTTGTGCTGGGATTTTCAAATCCATCAACTTGGATGCTTTTTCAGGTGATAAACAAGCAATCAATGAAAGGTAATGTAATATTCATATTGTGTAATATTATTGCCAAACTGTGGTTCTCAATTGGGACAACTATTTATTTTGCCCAGACGTTTTTTGTTTGCAACACGTGTTCTTGGCAGCAACAAAATACATAGGCCCTTGGTAGTGCTCCGAACATTAGGCAAGTAAACAGAATTTTCGGTGCGCGAAGTAATCAAGTGGAACAGTAGGAAATGTGTTCCGTTTTTGGTGACTTTGATGTCAATTATCGCCAAACGCGACTTTTGAAAGCCTTCCTAATTTATTATTGAAATTAATTCCAATTCTTCTATTTCAGATGGGGGAATGGGATATTGTGTACCTCTGCCGGAAAAGGTGTACAGACGTTTTTTAATGCTACAAAATGTTCTAATCACCTATCAGGAACATCTGTGTGGTCTCAATCCTAAAGAATTTCGCACCATTAAATATGTTAAGCGGTTATCATTGAATCCGTCGCGCTGTATTATAGACGGCGATTTGATTTGGTCATTTACAATGATGACTGTGACAGAAAGAAATGAAGTGGCAAAAAAAATTGGTACCAAAACTGAAGATATCCTAAACGATCTTTTGGAAATTGAGAATCTGACGGCGATATTCTGAATAAATAGGAATTGAATTAAAAACTGGTTTTTATTGAAGAAAGGCATGTATAATCTCGCGCTTATCATATTTCATTTTAATTCATACAATTTCTACATCATTTTTGTTCCCTGTTGATTTTGTTGTCGATTAATTTTCACATTTATTTGTCGTTTCTTTTCATTTTTAAATGCCTCTGCGTTTGCCTTTCTTTCTATACGACGTTCGTTGCGATATTCCTTCACCAATCTTTTGCCTTCTCGCCTTTCTTCACACGTTTCATCTTTAGGCCTAATGGACAAAACACTTAAAGTCGATAACACCGATTTGTCACATAGTGACTTAGGAGCCGCGAAACTGCTTGACCCGCCATCAAGTTTTGCTAGAGCTTTCGCAGTAACTTCATTGGTCCCACCTCGCAAAACGTTCATAGCTATACCAGTTTTAGGATCAACAACAATTTTGTGGTTTTATGCCTCTTGCGTAGAACAGGATCGGCAACGCGATCTGCCCTTAGGCCCCCCAATCAATTTCGTTTGATTATATATATATGAATAAGTGTTGGATCCGAATTTTACCTAAATTTCTAAAATAATAAAATTTAACAACATACAGCAATAGCTACGGTCTAATCTTGCTGGAGTATAAATATTTGTTTTGTTCGTTAAAAAAGGCGAATAACGGTAATAACTTTATAAGAAAGACGGCGCTCAACCAAATATTCTCTAAGATAGGAAGGTGGAGTATAAGCTTGGTACGATTCTTGTAAGGTGCTGGGCTCCACCCCCGCCCAGTAAAGTGAATTTTAAAATAGTTTTTTTGCACAGATCCGTGTTAATCAGGGTTACACGCCCGCAGTTGAGGGCCCACGTTATGACGGATTCAAAAAAATACGGAAAATCGTTTTCTGTTAATGTACTGACCGTTAAATCCATCAGAGCAGCGCTTAATGAATCCCGGCAGAGCTTTCGCAAGCTTAAACCTGCAAATCGAAGTGCAAATTTGGATCGAGTATAAAACCCTCCAAAAGCCACGAAGTTGAAAAGACCAGTTCACGCATGAACATAATAGTCAATAGCAATCGAAGGCCGCCTACAAAGTCTTAATTGTTTACATTTTCCCAAGTTAAGCGATATAGTATTAGGTTTACATCAGACTTGTAATTCAAATAAGCGTTAAGTGATTAAAATGACTCGGCACCATCTGCAAGTATTAGTAGTATTGAAGATTGTAAATAGAATGGTACGTTGTTACCGAAGAGAATAAAAAGTAAGGGTCCCAAATCGCTTACTCGCGGTGATGTAGAAGATTTAAACAACACGCGTTTTGTCCAGCCGAACATGTACGACTGAAACCGCACAACTAAATTAGTAAGGAGATCAGTAAAGCTATGCAAAAGTAGTCTATGATCAAGAGCAGTGGTTTCAAGGGAAACCACTATAAATATTGCAGACAAGTTGCAGCTGGTTTGTCGAAACAGGCCTACCTTTAATAAAACAGTTTTAGCAGTCGGTCTAGGTATCGAAACTACTTTTCCGCGATCGTTTTAGCTCGTCATGCGAGTTTTCACATTTAAATTTTAACCAATTTGTTGAATGTTGACTTGTTCTACTATATTTAAACTTTGCAATGCATGCGGAATAATAAAGCATGCTACTTTACTCAGTCTCACTCACTCAGTATATATATATATATAGATGAGTATATATATATATATGAGTATATATATATATATATATATATATATGTATATATAAATATGAGTATATATATATATGAGTGTATGAGTATGTACATAAATATCTATATATATATATATATATATAGTCTTTTAAAGGTCAGTACAATTTTTGCTCTCTTTTTTTGTTGCAATTACTGTCAAGGGACCTCAGTCAGTTTTTCATTTCATTGCAGGGCCATACGAAAAGCAGCCAAGTATTCCTTCTATAAATAAAGATATTTTACACCACTTTTCCAGTCTGTACACCTATTGAAAATTAAATTAAAAAATCAAATTGTGCTTAAGATGTGCATATGTGACATATATAAAAACATATACTAAAACCAGAAATTTGCGTTTCATGTAAAATGCCCGTAGGAAAGGCATAAACTAGTTAATATGTTAATTAACAATAAATACGTCATATGAAATAAGACATCCTAGCTTGTACTTGATTGTATCAATCTTATACGCTTCATTTCCAAGTTCAATTCAAAGCGACTTCACTTCAGTTTCTCATTGGATATTGTAATCGTCTCGCCTAAACAGGTTTAGTTTTTGACCTTTGCTTCAATTTTTAATGCTCATGAAATATAAGATTGGAAATTGAGCTATAGGAACTCTAATGCATGGGCCCATGTTTAGAGGCAGAAATTAAGCTATTTTTTTATATTGAAAGTAAATTTTTTTTTTCCTTAATGAATTTTAAATCTCAACTTCCCCAACTTCCAATAATAATGATCGACATAGGGTAATTGCTTAGGATTGTAGTAACGTTATTACCATGTAACGTGCGTTCTACCGCATTGAGTGGCTCGACATATTGCCTTGTTTGGAGCGACGGTTATAACATTCGAGGGTCAAGCTATAGGTAAGATAAACTCAAAAATCATGTATATTTATATATTATATATATATATACATATATATATATACATGTATATATTTTATACATGTTCTATATGTATATAGTAATATACATGTTCTATATGTATATAGTAATATACTTATATGCATTTATGTATATGTACATGTACATACTTCTATGGACAGTCCGTAAAAATTTAAAGTATTTGTTCACTTATGAAAAAAGAACAAGAAGACAATAGAGAAAACTGGCAGAACAATGTCTGACAAGAAAGTGAAAAAGCTTCATATATATATGTATATATATTGTAAAGTGACCTTTAAATGTCTGTAATACAATTTTAGAACAATTTAGGTCTGTATTCATCTTTTATAGTTTAAGAAGAAGATGAACGCAAGTAAAGATCTCGAGCATCCATGCTTAACAAGAACTGCGTTACAATGATTCACTTTCAATAAGAAGCTAATGTGCAATTGCGGCGAATCGTCGAACACATCCTCTTCGTTAAGAAGCAACGAAATTGGTAAAAGTAAAATATATTTTGTATTTTAAAGTTCAAAATTTGTAAAACACTCCGTCAAATAGGTTTCATTTGAAGCCTTACACAAAAAAGTGACCTCCTTTTTGATTGCAGCGCTTTTCACCGCAAGATTTCCGAATTATTATGAGTTTCTACTTTGAATTATTTCTTTATAATAGGGTGAGTGGAGTAAATTATCGAGTTTCTACTACTAAGAAAATCGCTGCGCCGTTTCGAGCGGATCAAGTCTCTGCGACGTGCAAAGTGGATTAACCAAAATATTAGGAATACGTTACTGCTCTTATTAGGTCTACCAGAAATTTCTACTCGTTCCGCTTACAACAAGTTTCAACAAGGTATGCGCCGACATATTTGGCTCTCACTTTTTATCACTGAATGTGTACATATTGACCCAACAAATGAACTAAAATGAAGATCATTCACGCTAGTATTAAGTGAGACGCGATCGCGTTGAAGCCACTGCATTTTGTACGAATTCTAGCAAAGAAGAATTGCCATAGAAGCGTGTAAAAATTTATTGAAAGTATTTAGTGAAAGTACAGTTTCTGATACGACATGCAGAAGACGGTCCAAAAAATTTCAATTATGTGATTTCGATCTTTCTGATAAACCATGCTCTTGGCGACCATCTTTGAACGACGATAATACCAAAAATCGCAGATTCCCGATTCAGCTCAACAAACCATTTTGCATCATATGCGGACACTAGAATTTTGTTTTATTCAGAAAACGAATACAGTTTTCCGGTAATCCTATTAGTATTTTGATCTTGACCCCTAAACTAATAAACGCTTTTCCAAAATTCTACACATTTTGTTTTGGTTTTGTCAATGCATTCTTTGAATTCACTTCATTGTTAAACAGAGTATCGCCCGTTTTAATTCATTCCCCGATTTCCAATATTCCAGGGACGTATTCCAAAAAGATGAAATTTCATTGAAAACATGCATTTTTCCTTCTCTTCCACTGACTTTGAATGCATTTCTCACTTGTCAAATTTTTAAACCAAATTTCAACCCGATATTTTTACCCATGGAAAAGTCCAATTTTTTTTTTTTGTGAAATTTCATTGAAAACATGAATTTCCAGATCATCTTTCACTTTTCATTTATCAAACATCATTAATTTTTCCTTCCCTTGCACTGACTTTGAATGCGTTTTCGACTTGAAAAGTCAAATTTTTAAACCAAATTTCAACCCAATATTTTTACCCATGGAAAAAATGCAATGTACCTTTTCTTTATTATCAACATAGAAAAGCAGAAAAAAAAGTTACTCTGATTACCGAGGCGGGCGTATTTTTGAAATAACAACAACTTCTATTTTTTGAACCCAGTGCATAACTTTAAAGTTCGTGTGTATATATTGAAGGTAATGCCTATTTATCATTTGGTTCGTTAGAAATCAAATCTTATGCAACTTGCAGATATCTTTTCCTTCAGCAAAATTTAAATTTGACAGCAAGCACTTACTCGATATTCGAATTCATTTCCAAATCTTTGCGTTCTCCTTGAGATTGAAAAAGTTAAATTACCCCAATACTCTCAGTTGAACTTTGGGATTTTTTTTTTTTTTTACTTTAGTTAAATAACACTGAACAAGTTTTCTTCTGTTTAGTTTAAGAATGAAACCAATATCACTACGTAATAAAAAATAG
>CCAG010005747.1:0-26419 GCA_001077435.1 Glossina morsitans morsitans
AATATCACTACGTAATAAAAAAATAGTTTTAAATTATTTTCTTTTTTTTTTTAGTTTTTAAATTTTTATTCTCACTCAATTTCGACAAATATTATATATTTTCTATGCGATGTATAAACAAATTTCAATTCACTGCTGGTGTCTGTTGCTTAAAACGTAATGATGGTCAAAGTGTTGCGCTCTGCCTGTAAATAAAGGCATATATAAACAAAAAGTCACACACACAAATGAACGCACTATACATGCAAAGGCATGAATAAAATAGTTGAATGCTCTACGTTAAATAAAAACACCCTTCTTTTGTGCCAACAGCGATTGATAAACGTGTTAATTATTCAATTTATGATATACTTTTCTTTTTAATTATATTCTCTCAGATTTCATGTACGTACGTACGTACGTACGTACGTACAATATATCATAAAAATATTAAATCTCGTTTTGATAATAAAACCATGAATAGATTGTATGGTGCAAGAAGAGAACAATATTTATTCATCTTTCGTTTTTATTTGCACACACATTCTCATTCAACGCATATGTGAGAGATATCCGCTATTAAAAGGAAAGAGAGCCTTATATCTAATGTGTGATTGCTGTCACGTGTGCTTACCGAAAATTTTATTTAGATATAAACTTTAGGGTTGCCATACACCGAATTAATTAAGAAAAACAAGCACACACTCTTCTATACGATTCAACACAACTGCTTCTATGCGATTTCAACAAGTATTCAAACGATATGTAAATGTTTGCTTAGAATTCCATGAATTTTCTTTATTATAAATAATTAAAATGCGTTTCACAAAGAAAGCAAAAATACTAAACGGTATTGCATTTAATAGTTTTGCATATATTTACACCCTCCACAACTTGTTTATTACATTTACTTAATGCCTACCGCGCGTAGATATGCGCATATTCTTGATGACTGTGAATAGTGGAATTGACTTAGACATATCTGTATGGACTTTTGATTAAATTCCAATTATAATCCTAAAATGAAATTGATCTGGAATTTTTCCCGTTCCTCCCGTCCCAACAAACTCGAAATTGAAGTGAGGATAAGCGCAGAATTCTGAATCTAAGAAAATACAAAATAGTTGATGGCATAAAAAGTATAAGACTGAAACACTATTAAAGAATATTTGAAAGAGAATATTTGGTGGAAAAAAAACCTTTAATAGAGGACTTGCTCAGGATAATCAGTCTTTCAAGTTATTCCAATAAAATTTTTAGAAATTGAACTTGGGACAACAGGCAAAAAGTTATTGTTAATAATACTAAATGGGAAACTGTTATTTTGTGTAGAGAAAGGTCAAAATCATTGTATTTAACGGTTGCGTACATTGAGAATTCGCATGATTTTAGATATCACTGACGAAAATACAAGCACCGATGCAACCACCTATTAATAACAGGCAAGTCTTCAGGAATAAGTTACTTACTCTAACACACAGCAGTTTTTCTTCTTATGTTGTTTTGTTATCTTTCGTAAGCCATGTGCTAAGCATATCGTTCTCCAGAGGAAAGAGATGATTACACCATCGCAAAGTAAGGAAATAGTCAAAAAATTCCTACTAGTGCCTAAAAAAAAAAGCGTTAGTTTTTTTTTCGATGGTAGTCGTGCAACGATTGCAAATTTTTAGACGAAACAAAAATATTATACATTTTGATAGAAAATAGGAACAAATATGAGGGATTTAAAATTTTTACCTAGAACTGTAATATATTTTATTTACATTAAATTTATACACTATATTAGTCAGCTATTAAACGTTTTTGAATTTTACACAAGTGCAGCCACTGTAGGAACGTGCTGGGATTTATGGAAATAGGTATCTAAGATCTCTGAACAAAAATTCGATCAGCGTGAATACTCTATTCGATCGATTTCGATCTGTTTATTTGTTGAAATCGTAATTATGACCTTAAGATTTTATCTGCGGAGTCTCAAAATTTTACCACTGCCATTGCTAATGGGTCATGTTCCAAAATTAATAAAACTCAGGCATATGTGCGCGGCAAGTCAGCGTAAAACGCGCGGTTCCTTATTTTTTTAAATTCGCTTGCATTGGTTTCAGATTCTTCGCATAATCAAATCTCCCAATAATGTGCAGACAGGGTTCAGTTACACATGCATGCAGGAAAGATTACATAAGATTAATAGGTGTGAACTTCAACTTGCGTTATTACATATGATGCAAATGCCATAAACATACGATTTCAACTATGGTGCATTCTATCTTCTGCTCGCTTCATCCTCTTCTCAAATTTTACAACATATCTTCCTTATCATAGACAACGAAGTATCAGTGGAGGTCAGTGGAGGTTCTGTTAAAAAATTTGTTTGAAATCGAATACGACTTCTCTTCTGTTGCGTCTATCTTTACTTAAGTTACTTAATTGTTATTCCATGTAAAAGAGCGGCATCCCTGTTTTTTTCGGATCTACATGTATTGTACACACATTTCGTCACATGCAATAGCACGAAATATGTAAAAGTTGTGAAGATACTGAGCAAGAAAGGGGGAGAGAAAGAACCTGTTCGCACGTACGTACATATGCAACAACAATTTATAATGTTTGGGGGCTCGTCTCAACCTATCGTAATATTGGTTGTTGGTTTATAACAAGCAACGCTACGCATAGTTGAAGAGAAAAAAAAAACCGGATCGAAACACATACAATCGTAAAAATACATTTAAAATAGATATGTGCTGGGCTATGTTATGCTCATATAAACTTAAAACCGATGGCCTAAAATAAAAACAATTTACTTGAGACTTTCATTATTACTTATACCATTTTTTAAAAAAAAAAAAAAAAAAAAACCCAAAATATGCTTGACTTCTTAGCTGCTTATTTGTTTTTTTTTTTTTTCTTTTTTTAATTTATTTATACTTTTTGGAGAGTTCGTTCAAACAAGTTTATTTAATCGTACCTATACCTATGTACAGTAGACTTGCGTGAATGCCTCTGTCCGTGTAGTTGAAATTATTTATAAATTAAATTCAATTAAATTCAATGGAAGACGATCATCTCATTTTCTGTTTATCAAAAGTATAATAGACGTCTTAGGCTGATTTATATCCACTTGATTATACATAAATTAGGTTGAAAAAGCTATAAAATGTAATATAACATAAAACAATGCGAAGTAAATAAATTAGAAATGGCAGAAATGTTTTGAATTTCGGTGGGAGTTTTTTGAACAAAGAATGCTTTTCTTATATTGAAAATAAATATTTCGTTACACTTCTTTATACTCAAAGATTTCTTCGATTTCGATTTAGATTTCGATTTTAATGAAGTAAAAAACAAGCAGGAAAGCTTTTTCCTTCATTCGAAAATCTTTTAAAAGAAATCTTTCTAAATTACACCCGCTTACCGTCTACCTATCGGTAAATTTAGTTTTTTGCTTACCTGAGCTTTACGCGACTTTCCAAAGGGCACACATGACTGAAAGTTATTGCCCGCAATCGACGCTTAACTGGTCCAACCAACGCCAGCGATACATTTCACTTGCTAAGGATACGATAGTTTGATACTCTGCCGTAGTCTTACCTTCCTATCTTCCTATCTTGTCACTTGTTACATTTAGTAACAACCGGCAATCTGTTTTTCTACTGTTTACCTATTAAAGTACTTTGCGCTGCAGTAGACTAAAAAAAGGCAAAATGATTATTTCTCTTTCAAAGTCATATCTAATAATTATTAAGAAGATTATTACGAAGCAAATGCCAAAACCTATCCAATATTCAAATACTCGTTTTTTGGAGGGTCTAATCCTTAGTATGTGAAGAACATAAAATTATTAAATTTATTAAAATGACTAGACTAACCATCCAATCTATCTTTCTAAGACAAGTAGAGCCGATATTCCTCTAGCTTAAATAAATTGTAACGATAATAATAAGATTAAAGAGAATGAGGTGCTAAAGGAATAGAAACTCTTCGCCCCTCCCCAACACTAGGTTGCCATGTCATTCCGTTGCTAGAGAGCCTAGAAGAACAGTTTGCATTGGTGTTGCAAATAACAATAAATTTAGTGAAAAAATCTGAAAACTAACGAGTTTAAGGGAAATTTAATCAAGGTTTATTAGTTCATAGGGTCAATATTTTAAGCGCATTTTGGACGAAGCAAACGCGTAAAAATTCAGTTAATCATTGTGTTCGTATGAGTGATAACTTGTATAAAAAGTTAGTTCGCTATATTGCAGTTCAGGCACAGATAAAATTGTAATTTTATTTACCACTGGACTTCAGTCATTACATCATTTTCCTTATACACGTAAACTTTATCGCCCATAAATATTCACTACGTTCATTAAGTGATAGTGCATAAAATGAATTAATCATTCGGTTAATTGGTTTCTTATATGGGATACAAAATTTCAAAGAAGTCTTAGATTTCTTTCATTTGAGGGAATTCTGTTATAATAAGAGCAACATTTTCATGTTCTCTTATTAGATATTCGCTGAATGTATTCGCGATGAATTCTAGTTGACAGTACTGCCATACTCAAGTGTTGAAAACGAAAAGTAGTTACATAACATAAGTTAGAACGTAAAATTAGCACACACACATCCAATTGTCTTTTTACATGAATTCTTTTTAACACGAAACTTGATTTAACACGATTTTCAACGTTCTATGAATTTTTTTGATGAATTTTTTAATGGATTTTTTTTTTAATGCTTTTTTTTATTCTCACTCCTCACAATTATGAATTGTAACTTCGCGTTACACTTTCCACAATTCTGTTAGATTATGTCGATCATATGGGTACATGAATGGGATTCCCCCAAATATGCGTAGAGAGGCGTAAAGTATTTTTTCCGAGATTTAGTTTGGTTTTTTAAAATATAATTTATTTTTTATAATATATTTAATGAATTAAAAAAATTTAGTTGGGTTTTTCAAAATATAATTTATTTTTTATAATATATTTAATGAATTTAATGAAAGGACTTCATACACTCTTCACCGAAGGGTGATGAGTACATTCACTTTGCGAGAACTTTGCAACCTTCAGAAGGAGGTTTTCGACATCCCACCAAGTTTATATGTTCGGATCAGCATTAAATTCTGAATTGATTTAGGTATGTCCATGTGTTCGTCTATGTGTCTGTCCGTCTGTGTAATGTCTATTGTAAAGAATCTGCTGACCGCAGAAATAAAGCCATCGATTTCAAATCAGCAGAAACATTGGCACTTCTAGTACGCAGATTGTTATTGAATATGAGCCAAATTGATCGATGGACACGCCCACAACACCACGTAAATTGAGAACCCCTCTGTTTCGCAAACGGAATGAAAAATTGGGTTTTTGTTCATTACTCACTAACTACAGCAGATACATATGGAAAAAATTTGAACGTATATCGTGTAGGCGATGCTGTAGCATCTCTGTAAGTAACATTCAAAAGCCCCATAAAGCTTACAAATTCTTGGTTAGTTTCAAATTCGGAATACACTTCAGCCTGCCGGTTCATTCCTCTGCCCCTCTGTCCGTATGCGCAACTGTGTAGTATCAGTCGTAAATATTCTCCCGTTCGCAAATATGAAAAAATTGCTTACAAACTTTCACAAGAATTTGAAAATGACACAATCGCCCATGTCTATGTACTGCTTTCCGTGCTTTTTGCTTGTTACTTATAAAGTACAACACATACACCATATAAATTTCTATTTTTATTCTGAAAATAAGTAGAATCACCTCTGCCTGCACAGTGTTGTAGAGTATGAAAATTTATTTATTAATATTTTTCTCGGTCATGACCCGAAATAATTTTCTTACATGTTTAATTATTAATTGAATTTTTCAGGTTTATTTTTAGGTCTGGAATCATGTACGCATCTACTGCTTTGTCCATTCCGCCAATAGCTTTTGTTACACAAATTCTTTTGAAATGTGTCTACCGTGCAACAAGAAAATTAGATGCATAGCATTAGCAGCTTAATGTTATGTTAATGTTATTAAAAAACCGTGAAAATATGAGTTTGTGGTCCAGCAAGGGCTCGAATCAATGGATTATGACGAATGCTAAATAAAAACTGTAAGATTAATTGGTATTTTGGGAATTTTCATAATTTATAATATCGAGCTTTCTAAACTGGACTTGACAGCCACATCACTTTGTCATACCTGTTTAGGTGCCTTTGTAGAGAATTTTATCATGAAACCATATCTGAAACCATATTTAGTCATCAAATAATAATTAAGATAAATTAAGGGTAGGTTTTTTTTGCGCCGCCGTCCTTTTGTTTTCAAATATTTATGGAAAAATTTTTCAATTACCCACCAACCACAAATGGACAGATGTATGCAAACAATTTATTTCAAGGACTTCTACAAATAAATTCGAGAATATAAGCCGTAACACTGTTTCATAATTCCCGGGACTAGGTACGTAAGCAATACTTTTTCTTACAAATTTCAATCTTATCCATAGAGAGCTATAGTACTTGCTGTTTCGATACGTTTTATAAAATGATGTCAATTAAGTCGGTTTTGCCGTTGCAGCCATCGATTTGTGACACAAACTTTCGCGCAAAATAGTGAGAAGATGCCTTTTGAAATCTTTAAGGTGTCAGTTACAAGTCTGTTACAAGTTCTTTAAATTATCAGTTTTCAGCACATTTCTAATGTTTTCTGGCGTAACCGACTTTTTTGAGTGTTTATCTCTTTCAGTGTCTCTTCGTTGTCTATACGTCCCTTTCTAAAGTCAGCAATCCATGGCAAATTATTATTTGTGAGGGAGAAAACGTGCCCTAACGCTTTTCAAGCAAATGTTGAGTTCGCACAGTTTTTTTTTTTTCTTTCATCAAAAAACAATGTTCAATGAACACTTGAACCCATGATTTTTTTCATTATTTTTAAAACAATAATAGAAGTGCCACTAAATCCATTACCACGTATTACATTATAAATAGATTCATGTCGATATGACATGAAATTTTGACAAACGTCGGTTAAGATTTGCATTTTCAAAAATTAATAACAATTTTTACTAGATACCAGACCGTTTCGTGTCCCCAAAGTAACATCGCTCTCTAAAACTGGTGATGAAACACAACAACATGCAAGGGATGATTCCAAAATAGTTGACGGCCAGTTTCCGTGAGCGAGAGGGTGGGAAATTTGTGACAGCTATGAAGAGCAAGGTTTTATGCACAGCAAAGCTCTTGATAAAAAGTTCGTTCTTTATTATAAACGCATATACGCAAAACGTTAGTCCTTAGGTCGAACTTTTAATTCAATTTGGGATAATGTCGAACTCTTTCTTTTTTATGAGCAGAGATGTTACATGTACATGCGGGACGCGGTGGGGATTAAAAGGGGTTATAGGCAGGGAAGGGTGGAGGAAGGCAGTACTGTTTGCAACCGTTCGACTTAAAAAATGGGCACATGGGATATAGTGGCAAAGACCGCTGCTGATAAATTATTTCAAAGGCGGTCAGTACGCTTAAAGGACGACGAGCTGCGGTAGTAGCAAGACTGGGAGTGGGTAGGAAGACTGGGAACGCAGTGTTATCCTGTTAAATTGCAGGCACATCACGCCGACGCTCAAGGGCATCGAGTACTTTGGCCGCACGTTCATCGCCCATGCGCACCCGAGTCTTTCTTGTTTTCGGTCGAGCATAAATTGCGCCAACGTGTGCATTTGATATGATCAGACAGATAAATCTTGTTAAGAACTTCTGGAACCTATTGATGTTATCATTGAATGAATTATCTGAATAGCGCGAGTTGAGGAAAAAATGTCTAGAGTACTTGATGATCAAAGCGAGCATATATGTCAAAACCATTCAAAGTGAGTATTTAACCACTTAGATAGGAATGTAACCTCCTCAGCACATTGCGAAATCGATGCTATTTATGAGCTGAGGATTTTCCCGCCTAAGAGTATTCCTGCCGACATGAACTGAAAACAGGCAAACGTGGAAAAGTTGCGAACTGCTTTGCTGATAACATATTTGTTTTCAAACAGAAGGAAAGCAAGCAAAAAATATATATTCGGCTGGGGCCCGAATCTGGCATACCTGCAATAAGCACAACACTTTAAAAATGTGAAAAAAGGAAATTTAATGATTTACAACTTTGTGTGGGCATGGCCGAATGGATTTTTCCCTTTTTGCACGTAAACAGTAGAGTCTTCTGTGAACTAAATGTACAAAATTTCAACCGCAATTTGTGAGTAATGAGCACAAACCCATAATTTTTTGGTTAAAGAAACGGAATTCCGTCCATTTTGAGCTTTATTGCGAGTGTCTGCTTCAACCATTTTGTCCCATTTTCCATATCAATCTGCAAGCAGAAACTTTCAATGTTTCTACCAAACTTGAAGTCTACATCTTTATTTCTGGGGCCAGGACCAGACATACATAGACAAATAGACCAAGAAACATGGCTTAATCGATTCAGAAATTCTCACCTACCGAGAATATGAATAGGGCCCCTGAAGATTCTTTTTGCGTGTTTCAAACATTGTGACGAAATAAGTACGCATCCATCCCTGGATGGTGACTATGAAAAAACACTCTGAACACTCAAGGCTTACTCATATCTTTTGTATTAAATAACTTCCTGTTACAGAAATTTAATATTTTATCCTCGAACATATTTTACGGCTTTTATAGTCGTTCTACCATGCTCGATGTCTCTTTTTGCTAAAGTGCTTGCGGGCCACAAAATGTTCCAACTCATTTGAATCTGTGTTCTCTCTATGGGAAACTTTTGAAAAGTTTATCGAAGTAGATCGGCTCTGCTCAAGCATTCGAATTGTATTCGAAGAGATAGTCGTAACGTGAGTAAACGTACTGAGATGAAATGAAAAGATCATTGGGCCTATAAAGTGTATTTCAATAAATTTAAATATCCCTCTGCAGCTGGTGTGAAACGACGCAAAATTAAAATAAAATTAATGTAAAATAAAAAAAATTCAAAAAATGCCACTCGGTAAGTTAAAGCAAAAGCAAAATAAAAAAGCAAAGCAAGTAATAAAGAAAATAAATAAAGTGCAGTCAAATTATATACATATATAAAGTGAACGAATGGAAAAGATTTTCTAGATAAGAACCACAATTTGTATAAAGAGTTACGAAGAAAGTTCCGTGTTCGGTGGACAAATCTCTTATGCAATAGCTATGTCGTCGAAAAAAGGAACACAGAGAATGGACAGAAGTAAATTTTCATGTTCTATAATAGTGGAAGGGCGCGGCTGATTTTTCTCCATTTTCCGAATTAAAAGAGAAATTTGCATGACGTATGTGTTACTAGTGAGTGATTAATGAGTAAAAGACACGAAAAGCAAAGTGTTCTCAGTTTTTATCGCACAGACATCTGGGCGTTGTAGGCTTGTCCTTTGAAAAGCTTGGGCAATTTTCAAATTCTTTTAGCTTCATTTTTGCGAACGGGATATTGTTTAGCACAAATGCTAGGCAATTTGCAGTTGGGACAGACGGACATAATTAATTGAATTTCAAATTTGTCTCAGTTACAATAGCATCGCCCACAGAATATACGTTCAAATCTTTATGCATTTATCTGTTGCAGTTTGTGAGTAATGAGCAGAACACGAATTTTTGGCTCCTTTTGAGAAACAGAGGTGTTCTCAGTTTACGTGGTACTGTAAGCGTATACTTTGATCAATTTCGCCCGTTTTCAATACCAACCAAGAACTTCTAATCTGCCAAATTTGAAGTCGATTTTTGCGAGCAGGAGAACGTTTACAGCAGACAGACGAATAGACGGGTATGCTAAAATCGATTCAGAATTTGATACTGATCCAGAGTATAAACACATTGCACGATTTCCGAAGCTCTTTTCTGAGCGTTGCAAACGTTTGGACCAAATGTACCCCTCATCCTTCGCCGACGGGTATCAAAATTATAGTTTTTTTGAAAATAATTGATTTCATTTCAATGGATGGGTTCCGTCTCAATTTGTTTGGGTTGGCTGCAATCTCTCAATCAATCGACGAGTTAAAGTTTGTGTACTGCTCTTTTAGTGTCTGCCATTACTTTGTATTGGAAGTACATAATATTTCTTCTACATGTGCATCTACATGTGTGTACGAAATTCTTCTTTCTCATATGCAATGTATTGAAGCTTAGAATGGGGATTATGGATAGAGCAGTGAGCAAAGAGGGATTAGTATTTATATTCAAAGAACTTGTAATGTCTCTACATAACCGGGAAGACCTATCTCATAAAGTCATATACAGACTTCATTATTGTAGCGATACACGTGAAAAACCTCCCTTTAATTTGTTTGCTTTTTTTCTTAATTAATTGGTGGGACTGACTATAGAGACTTACTTTAAAGTTTCGGTTTTTATTGAAAGCATTCCCGAGGGCCCTGCGATTATGCTCTGAGATGCAATCCAAGGATTAATCTTTTATTTTCTATTTCAAAAATGATATCGTGCGTGCAATCACTGAAAAGTCTTACGACAAATCAAAGAAAATGAAAAGAAGAATTCAGTCCATGAGTCCTACGAAACATTTAAAGGATGTTCATATTTGATTATTGATAAAATCGAGAAACTTTTTACTCGAAAATAGTCTGCTGAGTCTTGCAGAATCAATTCAAGATTATATCTTCTTAAGCCAAACATAATATTCTAAATTATATTTAAGGCACTAGAACAACACGACCTCGCGGAGAAAGAAAATTATCTGGGAATTTCCAGCTAAAAAATTACTTAATGTGGTCGTACAAGCACATTGCTCACATGAAATGGCTTCGCTGGTTTTTCTCTTGAAGCTGAAATTATCGTTTCAGAAATACCCTACAGTATTTATTTGCAGGCATTTTACTAACTTATGCGAAGTGTGTTCAAAAAACAAAGTGACTTTTTATTTTTCTCGAAAAATATTTATTCGTCAATATCTACTTTGTTCCCTTTAAAGTCGTTTTCCTTAGAAACACTTGCGCCAGCGCTCCTTTTAATCCTCGAATCCTTCTGATGGCCTTGAGCTGCTCGAACGATGGAGTCCTTCCTATCTTCTTTCCTATCTTCTTTCATTTAACAACTCCGGGAACTTTATAAACGGGAGGTCGCTGTTTTTGCTTGCCCTTCATACAGTGAAAGTCCTTGGTTGTGGATGTAAAAACAATTAGCAGAGCGAAGCACAATAAGTAAAGAACTTGAACAATACTTTCACTATAATCTGTTCTTCGATTATTTATCGACTGTAGCCATTTATTGACACTAGAAATGTTGTATATATATTTTGTATTCATGTTAAATACCCGCTTGACTAAATTTCAATTCTCAAATGCATGCCGTAACTGATCGATATTTATGTGCCCACCACCGAACGATGAGTGGTGTACTTTGTTAAAAGGTATGCAAAGCCCAGAAGGAAGCTTGACACACCCCACGAAGTATATACATACTTGATCAGCATCAAATTCTAAAACGATGTAAGCATGTCTGTCTTCTCCGTCTGTATAACACTCTCCTCGCCGCAAAAGCGAGGCTATCGACGTCAAATATGCCAGAAACATTGGAAGTTCTTGCACGCAGGTTGGAATTGAATGTGCGCCAAATCGTTGGAAGGACACGCCCACAGTACCACGTAAACTGGTAAAACCTCTGTTTTTCAAAAGAAATGCTCGTTACTCATAAATTGTGGAACTGAGTAAATTGTAATAGAAGGTAAATGTGCAAATATATGAACGCATACGCTGTGGGTGATGCAGTAGTACCTGTTCCACAAACGAAAAAGTGAACCGCGCCTACTCAACATTATAGTGCATCAAAATTTAATTTTTTCTTGAATACCTTAAAAACAAGCTTCGAAAACCTCTTGGCCAGTTTCAAATTTGGAATGCACCTAAACATGTCGGTCTGCCCGTCTGCCCAAATTTGTAGCATTTCTGATAAACATTCTCTTGTTTACTTGTTCTCTTGTTCTCGTGTGTCCTAAACTTTTCAAAGGTCAAGTCTACAACGCCCAAACGCCTATGCGACCTAAGCTTTTTTTTTGAAAATAGAAAAGGTCAACCGCGCCCACTCTACATTATAGAGCATTAAAATTAAGTTCTTGTATTTTCTTTTGGTTTTTTTTAGGATATCTGTGACGGATATAAAAAATTCGGTCATTACCGAATATACTTTTATTACTGGTTGTTGCATAAAATACCTCTGAACGAAATTTGTATCGAATTTACATCAATTAAAATATATAGAGATATAACATAGCTTCATAACATAGCATAGCATAGTTATAGTTTTCACGTTTTTTTTCAGAGATCAACACGCCGAACAAATTGGAATATCAATTCCATCCCGTCTTCGGTTCTTTATTTACCTTTAAGGTGCGATGTGCTAATGATGCTCACTTGACTTTAGCAACTAATCCCGTAGAGGAAAACCCCACGTATGAGGTTTTCATTGGAGGATGGTCTAATAGCAAATCCGTGATACGTAAGAATCGTCAAAAGCCTGATGTTGCTGCGGCAATTACGCCATGCATTGTCGATGCTAATGAATTTCGTGGTTTCTGGATACAGTGGTCAAATAATATAATATCAGTGGGTCGCGAAGGTGAAGCAGTCGCCTTTTTGTCTTATGAAGCACAAGATTTGTTTCCGATTAATTTTATAGGCATATGTACTGCTTGGGGTGCTTCCGGTACTTGGCTAATCGATGGTAAGCCGAAATAAAATTGCCAATGGATTTCATTATACTATATTCTATTTTAAAGAAATGCCGGCTCCTGTACCTTCTAGGATTACCAGGGCACCATTGGCTGTTCCTCGCGTTCCCGTTATTAAAGGTAATCGTACTTAAAGTGGATAGAATCACTTTTCATAAGTTTTCATTTTCATATTTCCATTTTTCCTCGTTTTGTTCCTTCTGACTTTTCCAGTTGTCATCATCATGCGCATGATAATGTTTGCGAGTTACCCAATTTCTATAGAAAAGTTAGAATTTTTTATGATAGTTTATATATATGCAAGAGTCACATCGAGGCCGTGATTTCGATTTTTGCCCTCAATAAGGTTCTCATTAAAAGAACTATGTTTTTATGCTCTGTAATGTGTAGAGTGGGATACATTTTTTCTATTTTCAAAATACCAGTTTTCATTGTGTGGGTGCGTGGGCGTAGGGGCGTGTCCTTTGAAAAGCTTAGGGCACTTCTAAATTCTGTTGCAATTTGCTCGCGATATCTACATTTTTGCGAAAGGGAGAACGTTTACCGTAGATGCTACACAGGCGAACGGACGGACAAGTTTAGAGGTATTTCAAATTTGAAATTGCTTAAGAATTTATATACTTTATGGGGATTTTGAAGTTGTTTCTGCGCGTTGTAAAGCTATTAAAAAATTTTGATACACTATAACATTGGATAAACATAGTCAATTTTTGTACAGACGTGACTGCATCGCTCACAGAATAAGCGTTCGGATTTGTGTGCATGCATTTGGTATAGTTTATGAGTAACGAGCAAAAAAACAATTTTTTATTTTTTGAAAAACACAGTTGTTCTCAGGTTACGTGGTACAGTTGACGTCTCCTGCGACTGATTTGGCTCATTTTCGATAGTAGTCTGTGTGCAAGAACTTCCAGTGTTTCTGCCAGATTTGAAGTCGACAGATTCATTTTTACGGCCAGTAGAATGTTTACAACAGACATTATATAGATGGACAGATGGACATGCTTAAATCGATTTAGAATTTGATGCTGATCAAGAATATATATATTTTGTGGGGCTTCTAGTGCTTCCTCCTGGGCGTTGCATAGCTTTTGGCAAAACGTAGAAGAAGAACGACGTAACTACAAGTGCAGGAGTAGTTAATGCAAATAATTCATCGACTGCAATTCCTCATGTATAGGGCATATTTGGCACTATTTCCCACCAAAGTTTGAGCCTGCGTACGCATATAATTACGTTGTATAGAAAAACCAAGGCCGGGTGTAAGCAAAGCCGCATTGCAGTCTGCCATGCAATGTTACAAAAATGACTGTTTTCCCAAAGACACGGTGCAATCCTATGCGAAGACAGACAAATTCAAATAAATTCATGACTGCGACAATTACTTTCAAAATAATTAGTAAGAAAATTATATTCGGTTGTGACCGAACTCTATACCCGTCACGCGATCTAGAAAAAGACCAAAAAAAGTAAAAGAACCAAATTTCCATGCTCTATAATACGGAATGGGTGCGACCCTCTGGGCTTCCTTCTGGGCGTTGCAAACATTTTGGCAAAATGAATATACCCCATCCTTCGGTGATGGGTATAAAAATATAATGCTTGCCGATGCAACTGGAATTTTAATTGAACGACTATCGCTTATTATAAGTTCGAGCGCTTAACTCATAAGCCTAAAAGTATGCATTATATGAAAGGTGAAATTATTATGAAATTAATCCTATTATCTGAGACAGTTATTCCCAACACAAAACTTGATATCCGTTGGAGTAACAATAGCTGGGAAAAATCATTTAGGCAGACAAACTATCTTTAAAATGTCGCTTAAAGTGGTTTAATACAACAAAACAAAATTATACGCACATGTATGGAGTACGATACTTCTGAAATATCACATTTTTTGGTCTGGAAAATGGAACCGTTGCCGTTTTCGCTCCATTTACTTCTTTTTTTATTAAAAATACAATCAGTGGCTCAAATTAACGCCTTAAGGATCACCGATAAAATTTATCCCATGAAAGGATTTTCATTGACTTAAATGTAGATTGTTAAAGTGGGAGTTTATTTAAGAACTTTACAAATCGTATTCTAATAAGATTTATTTAAATATTTTCGAAATTCCTATTTAATTATAATGAAACTAAACTCTATTGAATATTTGCTGAAAATAAAACATTCATTACTTATATGACAAGATGACGAGTGAAAATAATATCTCATGATAGATAAATAGATAGACATATAGGAGAACGACCGGTAAAGCTACACGAAAATATTGCACTGGAAAGCTTAAATATGAAATAAAACATGACTCATATAACCTTTGGTTTTACAACATATATATACGTAATTTATTTTTTATAATATTCTGACGTTATCTTATAAAGGCACAACACAATGAAATTAATATAAACCAAAACACAGAACCGGTAAAAACACTGTTGAAAAGAGAAACATATAAATATATAAAGCTTTTTGCAAACTAATAATAAACAACAAAGGCGTGTGGGAGAAAACAAAAAAGTATAGAAGAGAGAAAGAGCGTACAAGAGTGTGACATCAGCCGTATAAATGAAAAACAAAAGCAAAACGTATATGTAAGGATCGTTGTTGTAGACAATATTATCGTACAGTTGTCTCTTTTACTCAAATCAATTCGCGCAGAGTGAATTATATTTAATAAAAAGGCAGCTAAAGTTGAAGCAAGATTCTAAACGTTAAGGCAAGCAATCGCAATTCAATTTCAGCAAGCAAAGTTAAAAGTTAATTTAAAAAGTTGTTCGAGTTTTACAAAAAGAATAAATATTAAAAAATGCCCATCGGTAAGTTTAGGCGAAAAACAAACAAAAAAAGGAAACATTTGTTTTGACGAGAGCAAGTTCAAAGCATCCGGCAAGGAAAAGAAACACTAAAAAAAAAAGTCAAGTGATAATGGAAACCAAATTTATCGCTTTTGTCAAATTGCCAAATTTTTACAAAGTGTCTGTCTTTTATGAAATTAAAAGTAAAGAGATAAAAGAATTTTAAACAAAATAGATCAATAATCGGTTCGCTTATTGCGTTTGCCATAAAAAACAACAAAAAACGAGAGTAAGAGAAAATACATAATAAAGATAAATTTTTCTAATTTTGGGAAGAGGCAATCGAAAAAAGTTACTTGCAGCTGCTACTCCTATAAATATCTATGTATACATCAGCAAAATATTTACTTGTTTTATGGAATTAAATAAAATATCGATAAAATTATTTCACAACAACTACTGACTCTACTGACTGATGGCACTGAATAAAATTCTAGAACTCATTTAACGCACATAACATTGAATTCGCTACACACATGCATGCATTGAAAAACGTTATAATGAATCTCTAGAAATATTTCTTGCATTCATTAGAAACAGAATCATCATCATCCTCACCATGTCGTCGTATCAATTACAATAAAATTCCTACAATTCAACGCACAACAATGTTTAGCATAAAGTTAGTAAAAATTAAAATTTTTCTTGAGACGTTTCAAGTTTTGCATATTTTTTTTTTCAACATTTAAAACACTTTGGAATAGAAATAAAGTGAAAAAGCTTAAATTTTATGGCTTGAAAATGATGTCATTCAGGTATTTGTTGTGTGTTGTTATTTTTTTTTTTTTTTTTGATTGTGTTAATCAATCTTTAATGCTCTAGTGCAAATTAGCATACATATTAAAATTGTTTTACTATTGAAAGAATAACAAAACCAGGTCATCGCAATTGGTTTGAAAGTTGCTTTTACTTGGTAGGGCGCGGAGAAAGTAAGAAAGTAACTACTAAGTGTGACCGTAATTACGAAATAAATTTAAAAAGGTCAGGTTTTGATTTAAAATCACAACCCCCGGGTGGGCGAAATGTGGCACGTTCCCGTTATAAAATATGCCAAACTCTTCTTTTAAACGACTTTGAAATAACACACGGCACCAATGGGAGCAAAGACACTTTTTTACACGAATCTTTTATTCTAGCAACTTGAGAAATAAAAAAAAAAATGCTACCAACAGACTTTGTAACAACAAAAAAACTAACAGAGGACATTATTAACGAAAGAAATTCTTCATGTCTGCTCGACATATCTGACCATATACACTGATGATAGCATTTTTGATGCAGTTCGTAATAAACTTGCGGGTTTGGTATCAAGTAGCACTGATTAGTTGGGAAAGTGATTTTTAATCCTGATTTCAATTTCAATATGTATACGTTATATATGCTTACGGACGGAATTGTTACTGCAATAAAAAGAAGTTCTTTTCGTTTTGTATATATGTATTTCATTATTACTTTTTTTTGCATGGTTTTTTGGGGAGTTAGAGTTTTTCCATCTTACACGCTTTTTCAACATTGTGGAACGTATCCACAGATCTATCAGAGGTCGCATGTGTTTCTTTAGACGATTTTTATGCAAGTTTTCTAAGGACCGTATCTACCGTGTAAAAAAAAAAAATTAGGTGGGCTTTGCATTTTTATTGAAAAAATTTGCAGTAATTTTCTTTGCACCTAATCCCCTTAAGCATAAATGCGGACACCGTGCGATTGCTATGTAGCGCTTATATAATCTTATCTTTTCTATTCCCTATTAGTCAAACGCGCGTAGAGAAAAGAACGTACGAATTACGACAGTTTACAAATTTATACACCACTCAATAGTGTTTTGCAAAGATATAGGTAGTTATATGCTCTTCTTGGCCGATCGGGCTGAAGACTTTGCACAGTTACTTATTATTCATTCAAATATCATTATAGCCATAAGACTTTTACATTTTATACGTTTTGGTTAAGGATGGATAGGGCAGGGTGATGATTTGAAAATCAATAATTTGAGAGGAGGCAAATTTACTAACTCGCATACGTTAGGCCGGGACAATTTTGTTTTTGAAACAAATAGCTTTCAATTTTAATTTTCTATTCTATGAAGCGATCGAAGAATTAATTCGATTTCATTGGCATCTGATCAGTCACTTTATAAACTTATCTATATTAACATCAGTATAGATTTTTATGTATAACTGTATGTGGTTGATGATCTTCTTCATGGCAGTAATAAAACTTTACCGTATAATTCTATATAAAGTATATCATCATATATTAAAATGAATTCTTGCTATCAAGATCATGTTAATTAAAGTGTAGCACATACACTTAAAAGATATTTGTTTGGCGCGCCACATCTTATATATGTGCATTTAAATTCTTTAGTTTATTAGGAAAATTGAGCGCAATGAAAATGTTTCTTTAATCATCTATCAGAACTGTAATTTTTCTATTTTGCGTACATTGTTTTAGAAGTCAACACACCCGATAAATTGGAATACCAATTCCATCCCGTTTCCGGCAATGTATTCACTTTTAAGGTGCGTTCTCCTAATGACGCTCATTTAGCACTGACATCAAATCCTGTCGAAGAAGATCCTATGTATGAGGTATTCATTGGAGGATGGTCTAATAGCAAATCCGTAATACGTAAAAATCGTCAAAAACCCGATGTTGCTGAAGCTGATACTCCGGGTATTTTAGATGGTGGAGAATTTCGCGGTTTCTGGATACGTTGGTACGACAATGTAATAACTGTAGGCCGTGAAGGTGAAGCAGCTGCCTTTTTATCTTATGACGCGCCCGATTTGTTCCCGATTAATTTTGTGGGTGTGTGCACCGGTTGGGGCGCCAATGGAACTTGGTTGCTTGAAGGTAAAATTGCTTGAAAGAAACGTTTTAAACTTCATTTAAATTAAAACATGTCTTATAGAATCAACCGCTCCATCGGCACCGTCGGAACCGGCCATGGGTTTCGCACCACCGACCAGTGGTGGAGGACCCGGCTGTTGGGTACCTGCTGCTAATGGTGAAATTCCTCCAACTTCTATGGAGGGTGGCTTCGATGGCAGTGAGCAACTGTACATTGCTCGCGCAAAACACGAGGGCGATTTAATTCCCGGCAAATTACATCCATCTCATGGTGTTTGTTATGTAGCTTTTGGTGGCGGTGAACACGGCCACAATGAATACGAAGTCTTATGTGCTGGTGGCGGTCAATGGGTACCAGTTCAAGATGGTAACATTCCTCCAAACGCGGTTCCAGGCGGTGAAACAGCTGAAGGTGAACCTTTGTTCATAGGCCGCGCTACTCATGACGGTACCGTGACCGTTGGAAAAGTCCAACCGTCTCACGGGTGCTGCTACATTCCCTACGGCGGCGAAGAGGTGGCTTACAAAGATTTCGAAGTTTACGTAGCAATGTAAAAATGATTTGAATTAAGCTTTTTCCGTTTTTGTACTCACGCATACGTATAAATGTTTATGCAAAGCTTTATTGTTTATTAAAAAACGTGGCACTTGTTGTAGTTGCAGAAATTTGCACAAAAAATGAATATCAATTAAACGAAATCGAATTGTGAAGATTATCTCGAATACATAAATTTACATAGAATAAAAGTGTTTTAATAAAAATGAAAAATTTCGTTTCAATTTTACTAAAGAAATGGGAATTCAAAAATTTAAAAAAAATTTCATCTCATGCCACAAAAGATGGGAAGACATGTGTTGGAGAATTATAGATTTGGCATTCACACAGACAATTCCAAGTTTAGGGTAAGCATGTGATCTCGCTGCTATCACGTTACACACTGCTTTAGAATTCTAAACATTTGCGCCGGCATTTTACTTATAAAATGTTAGCTTTAAAAAGGCTAGATTGAGTTCTCGTGAATTACATGTTCCATAGCTAGTTGTACGACCAGTTGTTTATTGTAGTTGCATCGCTGCAAGGAGTAATTTTATCACTACATCATCCAAGGCGACGTGACCACATAAAAGCCGTACTTCATTGGCGTAAGATTTTTGTGGCAATATGGTTAAGTCTTCCTGTCGGTTCGTCTCTAATGAGCGCTTCTACGTATCATAAATATTTTGACTTCTTGATGGAAACCTAACCCTCTGATAACCGTGGGAAAAACCAAAGTTTTGCATGAAAGACATATGAAAAATTTTATAATTTATAGTTTTCAGAAAAAATCGTAAACAATTTCAAAAGAAAACCCATTCGCCAAACTGGCAAGGTAGAGTGGTTCTCATAGCGCTATTTCAACATGTTGAAATGTTGACATTATGTAATTAATGTTTATTATAATAATTTTAACCTGGATGATTCATTTGAAACAATATGTTGGTGTAGACATTTTTCGCAAATACACTCAATAAAGATAAATGCATCGTTGTTCGCCTTAATTAAAACTCGTACCCACTTATTGTACGCTTGAGAAGTGCGTTCTATCTTTACATAGAAGCAAAGGCTTAAGACTTTTCCACTGCTCCAGTCTTTCTTTTATAATCAAATTGCATGACTATTATTTAATCCGAAACACGACGTGAATTAGAAGATAAATTAGAAGATATGGCATTGCTAAAACAAGTAAAAACATAGAGCATCACGGTCCAATGTTAAATGTCCTACACCTACCCACACTTATCTATATAACGACTTTTCAAAATAAGACGTTAAATGGGAATCGGTCGAACAGATGGTCCGGTCTGAACCTATTTCAATACCGTTCGTCCTCGGGCCTGGGGCCAAAACACGTCGAAATACCAAATTTCATAAAAATATCTCAAAAATTGCGACCTGCAAGTTGAGCACATAAAAGATGGACCGACGGACAGACAAGCTTAAATCCTTCCGAATAGATAGGTATCACTTTCTGAGTCAATCAGCATAGTATAAATTGAGTCCATCTCAAATCCTTCTGGATGTTATATACATCTGCACAAACTTAATATACCGTTCTTGGGGTGTAGAGATTAAAAAAAAATTTACATGCTACGACATATGTTAAAACATTTAAAAAAATTTTTAATAATTTATTTTTTACTTTTTTTCCCTTTCCTTAATTTTTCTTTCACAAGTTTCCCTTTGAAATAAGGAACTGCAAAAATTCTTGAAGTACTGTTTAATATTGAGCGAAGTCCATAGAATATCTTGAAAATCTTAATTTACAAACAGATTGTGGTGAGTTTTAAATGAAACTTTGAAAGGTTTGAAAAAACCCGTGAAAAATTAGCCGTTCTTCTTCTACTATATACTATGACGAAATTATAGCCGAAATTTGAATCAATCGTCCGAGAATTTAAAACAAAACAAACAAGAATGCCATAGTTGGGCAACACCGAACTTTAGATACCGTACACCACTTTACATAATTAATAATGCACCACTTTACTTTACTTTATGAAACTTCTCATATTGAAACGTAGTCAAACTTCAATGTGGACTAACTTTAGCAGTATATTAAGCTTCGTCACCATGCTTTTATGAGAGCTCCTATATGTGGCGCGGTTTAAAAAATGGATCTATGTGAGCTAAATTGGTTGATTACAAAGAACAACAAATTAGACTTCTTTGGCATATAAAACCTAATTTCTTCATTGCAACCCTTATATGGAGTGATATGCGAGCAATAGACCGACGTGATCTACAGCCAGCAAATTGAATTTTTATATCAAATTATTATTATCATCAAGAAGTATTGATAATTGGACCTTTTTACCATATCGTGATACAGTTTTAGAATGGCGAATGTCCCAAAATTCTAAAAATCATAGTATTTTTTCTTATAACGGTTTATCCAAATAGGGTGTTGTGTGGAAATTAGTCGAAAAACTTACCCGACTTGTCAATAGCGTTCATTCTTCGGCTGAAACATGTCCCTGTATCAAATTTCATCAAAATATCTCGCATTGTTTGGATCAGGTGGAGAGATGGACAGACAAGGCAATTAATTCTGAATCGACCGCTTTAATAAAAGGTGGGTCTATTTTAAGTCCCTCTGGCTGTTGCAACCAAACTGAATATACCCTGCACAACAAGGTTGGTAAGGTATAAAATAGACAACAAAAGTACATAATAGGCGCATTGTGACATCATTTGCAAAGAGCGTTAACTGAAGTCTCCTTTAAAATGCTTCTTGCTGGAGAACACACAAATTTAATGTTTTTAAAATTCTTTATATATCTTTGTTAAATTATCGTAAATAATTTTAAAATTTATATGTAATTTAATTAGTGAATCATGTCATATTTCAAAAAAAAAAAAAAAAAAAAACAACGGTTCATTTGGATTTAAGGTCTACGAACAGTGAGAACATTACTCGTACTCTGACTCACACACATATTATCTCTCGACAGACAAAAGAAAAAAATCAGAGCAAGAAAATTTTGTTCGACTAAAGTCGACTATTGAATATCTGCATATATGCTATAAATCTGAATGTAATTGTGATTATTTTGGAAGCAAAAAGTATATCTGTTGTATCTGTTATGAATATATTTAAAAAATCATTTGCAAACTTTTGGAAAACTTATGTTTGTTTCTATTTATCGAGATGATTTTAATTCTTTAAAAATCAGCGGAAAACATCAATCGATTTCTGAAAGTTATTCTTTTATGTTCATTTAACTGGTATTTCTTTATCTAGGAACTCTGCAATATTTGTTTCCTTTGTTTTCTTTTTTCAAGTTTGTTTTTATTTTTTATTTAACAATTTAGCAAACTTTAACGCCTCAAAAGTCATCAGAGCCATCAATCAATATTTACAAATTTTTTATGGAAAGTAAGATCTAAAGAAAATATGGAAGTTTTTGATATAGAAATTTCTATGAAAAACATTTTTTGGTGAAAAACTGTTCTTACTCGGTTTTGACGACGTATCGCAGATATTTTCAAAGTCAATTACAATGTGAACATCAAGGGCAGCTCATAGGTACGGTACGAATACCACGTCCATAATATGTCTTTTGTAGTGAGTTATTGGCCACTTCTTCTTCTACTTTGGCTGTGTGCATGGTTGTGGGGTCGCAAGACAACAGTCGTATAGACGTATAGGTCTTAGAGAATTGGTATATTCCCTTCTATCTTATAGGCTTATTTAGATAGCTTTAAAAATTGCAAGACAGGAGGACGGACATATGCCATTAAATCGACAAAAGCGCACTCTATTACACGCTTGCACGTAAAGAAACGTGCGATAAACTTAGCACACTTTTTCTGGATGAGGAGTAGAAGAAAGAAAACACAGGAGCAGCGTGTTTATTAAATAAGTGTTTTTGATTTTATTATTATTATCTTTTTTTGTTTTTATAGTTGTTATTTTTGCTTGTGTGTGTTTTTTTTAATTGTTTCTTTTTTTATTAATAATAATTGGTTTTTTTGTGGAATATATGTATGTGTATATATATATATATAATATTCTTATACATTTATGCGTATAAATATATATATATATATATAATATATATTTAAATGAGATTAAGTACAGGCTACATTTCAAGTTTAAACATTTTTTGTTTTCTTTTGTTTTGTTTTTATTTTGCAATTTTTACTTTTCATTTAAATTATTTAGCCATGCTATGATGGTGATGATGATATGAAGTAAAAAATTCACTAACAATTGTGATTGATATTGATCGTATTAATTGATTGATGGATAGATTGATTGATTGATTGATTAAATAAAATGATTAAAAGCATTTTCTTTTCTTCTTTTTCTTCTTTCTTTTCAATGTGCAATAAACTGTTAAAAACAAAACAAGTTGAAAATATGTTTATAAACTAAACATTTTTACATTTACAAGTGTTTCGCAAGACGACCACAATAATTTCACATAGATTAATTAATAAACATTAATATTATTTATAATATTTACTGGATAGCTTTTGCATTTTGCATGGAAGAAATTGTAAATTTCCTTAACTTGTCCCTTTAAACGTTTCAATCTTTTTCAATTATAAAATAATTGAACGCAAGAACTTCCGGATTAGGAAAAACGACCGATAAATACCCATCCCTTTGTGTTATGAAGAATATACTTTTTGTTTAAGATCGCTTAGAGAGGGCTATATAAATGTATCTTATCTTATAATTAACGGACACAGCACTTTGCAACCAAATGAACCTCCCACACAAGTTACGATCTTTAGCATGTCTAATATGTAACATACATTCTGTTACTTACTTTGGAAATAAGCTGCAATGCCGCAAGCTAGATGTAAAGTGCCGTTTAGTGGTAATAACAGGAAACAAGAAATGTGTGCTAACATAACAGGAAGTGTACTACAAGACGCAGAAGAAATTCATCTTCAAAGTTGTTGATGACTTTCTTGAAACCTATCAAAATATTGCGTAGTTTCTTCACTTGGGAGATTTTAGAACGACATTCGTCATCGACCCTCGACCCAAACTTGACGAGACTGAAGAAAAGTTGACAAGCTCTTCTATTGTAGGCTGCGATTTACGCGAATCACGAAGGACGTAGCGTACAATTATACAAAGTTTCCATATGTGCATCTTCACTTAAGGGGTCACTTGGGTTTTAAAGGAAAAACACATATTTTCTGTCATTGTATCATACACTACTTGTGGTAGAAGGATGTATACAATACTCGGAAGAACTTGAGATAGATCCACCTTTCAATAAGAAATCGATCGATTCAGAATCATTTTTAGAATGATTTTCTGAACCGATTTGAACTTGTGTATCTGTCTGTCTGTCTGTCTATTCAACCAACCCACAGGTTCCAATCTTTGAAATATTTTGATAAAATTTGGTACACTAATGTGTTTTGCCCAGGAACGAGCGCTACTGAAAATGATGCGAATAGGACCATTTTTTCGACCACTTCCCGTACATAAATAAACGTGGGATGGTGTAGGGGATTTAATGATGGTTCGTGCCCTATTGTGCTTTTACTTGTTTTTAATTATACATTATTAAAATTATTGCTCGCAAACTTTGAATCATTGAAAAGAGCATATTTTGCAAAATTTTCATTTAAAACTTTTGATAATTCAACAGTTGGGATGTGGTTGTCAGAGAGCCTTATTTCCGCACTGAACTCGATAAGCCGTGACAGCTTTCTTTGCAAATCAAAAAAAATCTCCTAAACTTTTGAAAAAGAAATGAAATTTAATTTTTTGGGGGATTATAAAGCATGGGATTTTCGGTTAAACTTGCACTATGCATTCTCTGTTAAAATAAATTACGATTAAACAAAGAAAGCCTTCATTCAAACACCAGCCAATTTCATACGGAAGAAGTGTGCCAAATTTCAATGGGATCAGTGCATTAGTTATTGAGAAATCGTGTAAGCAGACTAAGGAAAAAGTACTTTTTAAAACTAAAAACTCATTTAAAGCTTAAGTAGCAGTTTGAGCAGTGGGAGAGTGGGAGTTTTACTCCAATTGTGTTCGAAAACCCATAGGATCTCTTAAGGTCTTGTTATGTTCTTCAAAATCAGTTAAAATTTTATTATTATTATAATTTGCTCGGTTAATGAAATAAATTCTGTGACTAACAAAATCGAGCACTAACGACATAAGCTATCGGCTTTACTTTAGAAAAGAAAATTAGATGTAGAATCTAGTAGATTTCAGGATGTCCACTGCTTCGAATGGAATTCTCTTAGTAAAAGGAAAGTTTAGAGTGATCGCAAAGAAATTACTTTACTGTATCACACTTACGGATTGGAGAAGAATATATATTAAGGATTCATTGATGTGGAGGACAGTGATACAATTATTTGGCCAAGGCATCCTAAGACGAAGGCTAAAGACTTCAATTTATGTCTTACGCCAAATATTGGTATGAAACTGTTTATAAATAATTCGCCTAGAAAAGCATTCTCGTTAATTAACGTGAATTTGAAACTTGATTCGAGAGTGAGTACGGTTAGTGGCTGCCGCGCGCAAGCATTGTCAAAAATCACTTATTGTGAGCGGATAAAGTGCACGAAAGCACTATATTTTGCCACGATATTTTGCTAACTTGACTTCGAGAACATGTACAACCAATTCAAGCTCATTGCGACAGCGTCATAGGTACCGTAAATGCAAAGACAAAATTAGCATATTCCTCAAGGATGGGTACATTAATTTTTAGTAGAGATAATACAGAATGATTGATTCGCTTTTTTTTTAGTTAATTGAAATCGATGTACCTTAAAGGCTTAATTGGTAACAATTATTTTCTGTTTTTAGATAAAATTATTTGATGGGTTTTTGTTTTTTCTTGCTTTTTCTTAACTTTGTATCTTATGTAGGCTTAAAGGTGTTATCGTTATATATATATGTATATATTCCCCTATTATATTATATTTAAGTAACATTTTGTTTGTTGTTGTTGTTGTGTGTTTCTTTCTTGTTTACTCAATAAATAATTGCAAGATGACAAGATTTAGCATAAGTGTTATTGTGGTAGTAATACAAATATTTGTGAGAGTTGAAAAAAAGAGGAGAAGAAAAGAGGTTTCATTTAACAATTTCTAAAATTCAATTAATTTATTTAATTAGTCTTCTTTCCTAGTAAGTTTCTTTTTCTTTTTCTTTTTTTTTTTATAAATCTACATATAAATGTATAGAAATATTATTTGTGTTAATCAATTTTGATTAATTTTTTCATTTTTTATCGTTTTAGAATAATACATTAAATATTACTTGTATTCTCTTCTGCCCCCTCCACTTCTTCTTCATTGTAATAAAGTCTCAAAAACTAAATAGCACAAAGTTGACTAAACAAAGACATATATATATATATATACATATGTAATAAGTAATAAAAACAAAAATAATAGGAAAAACTTAGAAATAAATATTCAACACCACGAAAACATTAGTTAAACAAAAGGACGTTTTATCATTTTCAGATAAATACAGAGCAAAAAAAAAA